>JAVTVY010047309.1:0-24219 GCA_036873755.1 Hanleya hanleyi | reverse complement strand
AATTCATAAACGTTTCTTAAAGTGATATTATTATGTAGTTGCTACCCATATTTTATAATCTTTGAAGCTCAGTAGATTAAGGGTAATTATAGCTCGTTTATGAATTCTGGTACTAGCAGAATTGAAAAAAAAAACAAATGAAAAATCGCCCTCACTTTCGAGAACAAATGCTGCTCCATATTATTACGTCACTATGACGCCATGAAATGATAAAATTAAGTTATGTTAACTTATGGCAATGCACCAGGATCTGCATCCAAAGTATCCAAAGTTTCAGCTCTCCAGCGACAACAATAACTAATATATTCGAAGAACCATTCCCCTCCTCCCAAGTTTGAGTTCGGAACACGGACAGGAGTGGGATTAACCCTATCCGGCTTTGGCGATTTTGGGTGTACCGCAGCCTGGGATGGGGTGGGGGCGGCGGAAAGTGCTCCCCCCATATATATTTTTGCTACCGCTAAGGCCAGAGGGCTGAAACTTACCACACTATATCTTTAGGTCGAGCTCTACAGGAAAATATTAAAAAAATTCCAAGATGGCCGCCATCACCTCATTTTCAAAAGGAGCATTTTTGGACGATTTTTCGGCCAAAATATTCGGCTTAATTGGGGGCGGGGGCAAGGGAGAACGAATCAGTGGGTGCTCCTTAGCGATACTAAGACATATGCTTTCAGTAAAACGCTGAGAACCGCGTTGAATCAACATACTAAATTTTTGCGTAATTTTTGAAGAAATATAACAAAAACATCACTTTTCTGGTACCCCCCACATGGTCGCCATTTTGAATTTACCCATGATCTTCTGATCGGGGGTCATGCAAATAGGCTCAATATAACTCCAATATGACAATCTAAAAAGTCACGGAGTTTCAGCTCTCAATTGTTGTCGTTCCGGAGATAGGAGCAAAAAACCAACAGGGGGAGGAAAGTGTCCCCTCCCCCCCACCAAGGTCAGGAAGGGTTCAGAAAGGGTGTTTTGTTGCAGTTAAGCATACATCTACGTGCATACATGTACGTCTTCGAAAAACATTACTAGAAGTTGCCACCTGTAGTGGTACCGATTGGTGAAATTTGGGGTCTTGGCCCATGGACTATTAGAGTGTAATTATATTCTAAAAGTAGCGATTTTGTGAACGATTTTGGGGAGTGACTTTTTAATATTTTATTCGTTAAATTTTCTTTGCTTAAACTGCCTGGTAAATTAGTAAATAATCATCTCATTTCATGTAAAATATTACTGAGCACTTGCGTTGAAAAAAGCAATAATTTTGAAGAAATACGACAATAACACAACTTTCCAATGTCACCACTATGTCGTCCATTCTGAATCTCAAAATGGCCCTAATATGATAACCTATAAAGACATTACGTGTAAGTGCCTGCTCTCAAAAGTTCACAAATCTGAAGCATCAGAGAAAAAATCATTGAGAAGGGCAGGATGGGGGAGATGAAGCTGGATCCACCAATACCAAGAAGCCTTCCTATTCAATACAAGTTTTTTATGGTATACATGTGGAACCAGAATGTAGTGCTGGACCATGCATATGTAAATGTAATATTCTTGTCATCCAGTGGGCGTTTAATATAGTTTTGGATCACCCAAAGAAGAATCCCTTCTGATATTGTTCTATATGCCTCAAATGATGAGTGTGGCAAGTTGGTGATTTTCGTAGTCGGTCACGATCTTGTGAAATATGACCCGAAGCAACCTGAGTAATGTGTATGAAGGCCCAATTTACAATGTGGAATGCTTTTTCAAAATCAATTAAGGGATGAGTATGCGTATTTCTTTTTCCTTAGAATACGCCATTACATCACAGATCAACCGTGTTATTTCTCCGCTATATCTTCCTTTCATGAACTCTTCCTGGCTTTCGCTAATTACCGATGGAATAATTGTTCTTATCATGTTTGTTATAGCAGCACTACGTGTTGATAACCCAGGGTAAGTAGATATATTGAATGTCATTTTTTATCAGCTTGGGGTGCTTGCCTTCTTTCGGTATGCAACTAATTATACCCTGTGGTTGAATGGTGGAGAGATACTGTAACCCTGTTTAAAACCATAATTAATTGATCTTTGTAGAACGGACCGAGATTATCTCACAGAATCTGATAAAATTCGGCCGGTATACCGTCCGAACACGGGCGTTTACCATTTTTAATCGTTTCGCGGCATCATAGCATTCCGCTATTATGAAAGACGGTAGCGGCCACTCACCTCTCGCATACTCGCCCTGTATTTTGCTGACATGAGAAGTCGAGAAATCGAGAACGCGAGGCGAGAAGTCTAGAACGCGGGGCGAGAAGGCGAGAAATCGTGAACGCAAGAATCCATCCATTCTCGCATTCTCGACTTTTCGCTCTTGTAAAAAAAGTCGAAAATGCGAGAATGGACGGATTCTCGCGTTCGCGGCTTCTCGCCCTTTTCAAGAAAGGCGAGAAGTCGAGAAGGCGAGCATCCGAGAATGGACAGATTCTCGCGTTCGCGACTTCTCGCCTTCTCGCTCTTTTCAGATTAGGCGAGAAGGCGAGAATTCGAGATCGATCTCGACTTCTCGCCGTTACTTCCCGACTTCTCAGCTCGCGTTCTCGACTTCTCGCCTCGCGTTCTTCTTCCATACGTTATCGTTACAAATCCCTCACAGCTCATTTGCTCGTTGGGTGTTAGTTTAACGTTGTTAAAGAAAAAAGTTTTCCGTGCTTATAGAGTTATTTCTCCAACGAAACGTCAGCTTCACAGAAATACAGAAGTCGGTATCCATAGAATAGCCTTGTATTATATACGCAGACTTCTAAATGCTTATCAAAGAAATTATTATTTGGCTAAAACCGGCGTCATTTTCACACGATTCTTGTTGTAGTATTTGTGTTTCCAAGTGTTTTTTTCTTTCTTTTTTGTTTGTTTGGCTTTCTTTCTTACTGGAAATAATGGCATATGCAATTGATATACTTCTGATTTTAACCTTTTAACCTGATCATTCAAACTTAAGGAGACCATGGACGAGACAATTATATCTCCTGGTTTGTAACATTGTCCCACACAAGATCTAGTTAACCTGTTTATTGTTTCTCCTTTAATGCGGCTCATTTAAACGCGTGTATTGAGTTTCCAGTACCCTTCACCACGCCGTGTGATTCCTTAAAAGAGCATTTATGTGTTTCTGAAGACTGATCAGAGCAACAGGATACACGAATTTGTGGGACAATTTGTGTTTCATATCTCACAGCTGCAACATGGTTTGTTATCCAATTATATACTTGAACAATCTGCATGGTCAATAGTACTGGTTAAATGGTGTTATTCAGTCACAAATTCTTGATGATTCCGTATTAAAATTGTGTGGATGCTGTAATTGCTGCTATATCTACAATAACTACAAAGAATCCGAATCTGCTTTGTTTTACCCCTGATATCGAAATCTGTCTCAACGTGTATCTTCTTGCAATTGTATTATACTCTCGCCAGATAGCCAAAAGAATAAAGTCCCATTTTTAATAAAATCCTGTTTAGGTTCTTTCACTTTCAAGCTAGCCTGTAGATTATTTATTTTAACAAGTTGTCAGTATCAAAACTAAACTCCTGTACCATGTTCCAATCGGCGCATACAATATTAGTTTTTTTTCTCAAAAATATGGATTTCCTGAAATAAATGGGTGAACAGATTAGGGTTATTGGAGTTTCGCCCGTAAAGATCGACTTGCGATACGAATTGAATACGGACTAATTATATTTCTAGAGACGTGAGTAACTTCACTGGAAGGCCAGCAATGTATGAACCTTTCTATATTATTCTGTCTGCTGCACACACAATTACCATAGCACCTACAGGGATGATAAATAAAAAAAAAACTAAGAAACTAATTTAAAAGAAAATTGCAAAAGCTTTCATATAAATATGCGCTTTCACTCCCGTAGTTCCTAAAAGACAGTATAAGTTTAAGCAATGCCAACAGCAGTAACTATGAGCAAGGCGAATAACGGAATGTGTAATAATTTACACATTACAGTTGTGAATATTAAGAAAAAATGTATGTGCCATACTATTAAACCATAACGTGGCAGGTCTACGAACCTGATCAAATAATGCACTTTTAAACATGCCGTAGGATAAAATAGTTCAACCATTATACATTATGTATAGTGTAAAGGAAGTTTACTGTACATTTAAGGAGACAAATACATTGATACATAAAGAACATAAAGGTATCTCAATATCGCCCTCAATGTTCCAACATCCATTCCCCATCGTATGTTGCTGCGTGACATAGATACATTGAAATACACATGTCAACTGTTATAAAAGTACAGTCATCAAACTGACAGAGCTCTGATGTAGGTAGGCTAATGATCAAATGTTTTTCGCTCGCGGTAGTTCGAAAAGTTTAGTGATCTTGACCTAATTTCCAGGCTCCACGATTAAATATGATAAATATTGGATATCTCGTTAAAAATCGCCAAACCTCCGGGGTGCTTGGGGGGAATATTTTCCAAATTTCGCATAAACATTTACTCCAGAATAACGATCACATAATTCACCATACGGTGGCACGAAAAATAATAATTGCGACGTCCTCTAAGGCATGAGGATATCGTTTGTGTCAGAATCACTGATACGTCTTAATTACGAGATAATACCTACAACTGCCAACATAACCAGCAGTGTTAACATTGTGATTTCCAATCCCTCGCTCAATTTGACAGTCTGCAGAAATTATTCTAGACATGAGAATTGTGGTTATCAAAATAAGGAGGCGGAGGGTCCGTGATATCTACGGAATGGAAACCTGAATTTATCATCCCTTCTGCAGCAATGGTACCGATATTTGCATTAACGGTAGACATTGGCACGCTGTCGTTGACAGCGACTTCTAGGAAATGGATGTGTTCGTCCATTTGGACGGCGGCGAATGGGAAGAGGAATAACACTGCAAAGGAATCTTCTACAACATTGCCGTTAATTCTGTAAACTTTGCGAAACTGATTACGCGTGCTCGCGGCGGCGGCGGCGAATCCGATGAATAATGCCGTTCCAATGTAGGCCACTCCGGGGTGAACGCTTTTCAGCACGACTAAGATGGTCGAACTGTAGAAGACAGACGCAAACCCTATCATGGTAACAACCTGGACCATCCGACCGTGGCTGTTCAGCTTGGCGTAAATCTTCCCATAAAAATACCATGGAGCCACACTAGCAATAATGACATTTGACCACCGTTTGGCTAATTGCGATATATATATATATTGACGATGTATAACTATAGGCCAGAAAGCGAACAACGGGGCTAATATATCGTCCGAGAATTGGGGTCCGTTTGGGTCCAGTTCGCCCGCTTCGATCTGCAGAACACGCCAAATTGCAATGCACATGAAATTCAAATGAATGTTATACGATAATGCAAAGATGAGGCAAGCAACACGAATAGCTTTTAGTCCGAGTTCTCCACCAGTGTAAAGCAGACCAATGGCACACGCCCCTTCAGTCAATCCCCAAAATATACGCTGTGGAATCGGTGGATATGGGTGACCGTTGGCTGCCAAACTGTCAACCACCAGTGTGCAGCTATCAGAGGTGGTCACAAAGTTGAGCATTATAGCGATGAGTGATACAACGGCAAGAAACGGATACAGTGATGGGAAATATGCCATTAAATCCAACCACATGTCCTTTGATCCCCTACACGAGAGACGGTATAAGCCCTCCAATGGTTCAGTGGCATTGCTCCCTCCGAGCGCGGAATCGCACGCGATATTTGCCATTACGGCTTTGCGCTCCATCTCTATACCAGCTGATCCAAATATTGAGAACCAGAGGAAGATGTATAACATTGGTATTGCCATGGTATGTATGATGAATTGCTTGATAGTACGACCTCGTGAGATCTTAGCGATAAACATTCCAACGAAGGGGGTCAAGGCAATCCACCACCCCCAGTAGAACATGGTCCAGTTGTTGAACCAGTCAGGTGACTCCTTCTGATACACGGCAGTACCTAACTGAGCGAACGCCTGGGTGTGAAAGCTTTTGCCTACAATATTTTGAAAATAGTAACCGATGCTTTGGACATACGAGTTAAGGAAAAACCACGTGTTGCCGTAGAACAGATAGATTAACATCAAAGAAGTACTGAGGACAAAACATATTTCGCTCAGAATCTTGACGCCGATTTTCAGCCCAGAGACTGCAGATGCAGTGGCGAGAAGGGTAATGAAAATTATAATGCCGATCTGGGTCTCTTTTCCAATAGGGATATCCGTATTGATACGATGGAGTTTGTCATTCAACTGTATGGCTCCAATTCCCAAACTAGAACACATGGCAAACATGCTACATATCAGTGCTGTAGAATCGATTAAGTCGCCTATCAACCCATAGATTCGTTGTCCAATGATGGGGTAGAAGCAGGAACGGATGGACATGGGTAATCTCCAACGGTGACTGACCAAAGATAACAGTAAACCCACAATGGCAAAGGAGATCCATGCGTGAATTCCCCAGTGGAAGAGCGTCACGTTAATGGCGTCCTGTGCGCGTTGGTTGTCGTCTGATGAGTATCTGGAATAAGAAATATGCTTCGCTTAATCGATATAGTATTACCCTTCGGACGGCATACCCTCTGTACGCGAATATAAAAAACCTTACAAATGACAATTACAACACATATAAGGGAAGTGGGAAGAGGTGCCGACATACTGACTGCGTCACATGACTTCACAGAATAGTCTTCTGGTAAACCTATTCTAAAGCACATACCAAGAATCTAACGATTCGTGATATGTGTTGTATCTCAGGTACGCTTTTGTTGTACCTGTTCATGTGGCAACTTGGATGATATGACCACACGGCCCCTAGCACCGTTAAATACTACCGCTTTAATGAATGTTCCTGCCAACCCAAGTGGGGTTCCTCAGCTGATCTTTAATCTCACTGTAGGTATATCACACCGCTTAAATGCTTACTGAATCAAGTTACAATTAAAAGTTTACGTGTCGATGTATGTGTGTGTTCACCTCTCCCCCAACCACATTCTCCCATATTTCCGAGAGACCAGAAATAGGTAAAATTGTACACACTATATTGTCTCTTGAGCCCAGTACAAGGTATTAATGTACTCCATTGTCTGATGTCAGAGTTTAATTTTCCAATTTGTAGAAATGGAAGAACCAGAAATAGACTGGCTAATCGAAGAAAAACGTAGAAAACCGATACTTTTATCAAATATATTATAATCGCTGTAGGTGCCATGATATAATAAAGGACTATATAATATGTCTTCATGCCGACATCCTTCTAGGCTGATAGATGCTTGAAGCATCACTAGTGAAACAAATGTATTATAAACGGAAATCGTCTGCTTCATAGCGAACTCAGTCATACCCGCTGCTAAATGATCTGATAAAGTATATAATTGAAAAGTTACTGAAGACGAGAAGAATTTTCTCCTTGCATATCTTCCATATAGTAAAGAGAGGACGAATATATATATATATATATATATATATATATATATATATCAAGTACAACTCATATAAGGGAAGTGAGAAGAGATGCCGACATACTGACAGAGCCACATGACTTCACAGTATAGTCTTCCGGTTAACCTATTCTAAAGCACATACTAAGAATCTAACGATTCGTGATTGTATCTCAGGTACGCTTTTATTGTATCTGTTCATGTTGCAACTTGGATGAGATGACCACACGGCCCCTAGCACCGGCATAGGCGGTATTAGATACAAATCTAGAGAGCTATGATGGAAATGCTCTGACAACTCGTATATTGATAATTGGTGAGCTGCTTCGCTGTGACAACTCGTACATTGGGGATTGGTGAGCTGCATCGTCGCCAGATGAAAATGACGGCATTTAGCACAACATACTAGTCTGTAAGGCCCGATGTCGACCCAGCATCAACTTCCCACAAATGCCAACATATATCAAAGACCAAAAGGTCTGCACAGGGGGCGGGCCTCGGGGACGAAACGTCCACCAGCAGAATCTGGCCATATACAGGTGAAAATTACAACTCATATAAGGGAAGTGGGAAGAGGTGCCGACATACTGACAGAGCCACATGACTTCACAGTATAGTCTTCCGGTTAACCTATTCTAAAGCACATATCAAGAATCTAACAATTCGTGATATGTGTTGTATCTCAGGTACGCTTTTATTGTATCTGTTTATGTGGCAACTTGGGTGATATGACCACATGACCTCTAGCACCGGCATTAGCGGTATTAGATACAAATCTAGAGAGCTATGATTGAAATGCTCTGACAACTCGTATATTGGTAATTGGTGAGCTGCATCGTTGTCAGATGAAAATGACGGCATTTAACATAAAAGACTAGTCTGTAAGGCCCGATGTCGATCCAGCATCAACTTCTCACAAATGTCAACATATATAAAAGACCAAAAGGTCTGCACAGGGAGCAGGTATCGGGAACGAAACGTCCACCAGCAGAATCTCGCCATATACAGGTAAAAATTACAACTCATATAAGGGAAGTCGGAAGAGGTGCCGACATACTGACAGAGCCACATGACTTCACAGTATAGTCTTCCGGTTAACCTATTCTAAATCACATACCAAGAATCTAACGATTCGTGATATGTGTTGTATCTCAGGTACGCTTTTATTGTACATGTTCATGTGGCTGCTTCGCTGCTTCGCTGTGACAAATCGTACACTGGGGATTGGTGAGCTGCATCGTCGTCAGATGAAAATGACTGCAATTAACACAAAAGACTAGTCTGTAAACCGATGTCGACCCAGCATCAACTTCCCACAAATGCCAACATATATCAAAGACCAAAATGTCTGCACAGGGTGCGGGCCTCGGGGACGAAACGTCGACCAGCAGAATCTCGTCATATACAGGTAAAAGTTACAACTCATACAAGGGAAGTGGGAAGAGGTGCCGACATACCGTCTACAATATATATATATGTATATATCAATTACAACTCATATAAGGGAAGTGGGAAGAGGTGCCGACATACTGACAGAGCCACATGACTTCACAGTATAATCTTCCGGTTAACCTATTCTAAGGGGCCGTTCCCATTTAACGTTCGTGTATCCATGGTTTAAACCATTTCGTTTAAACCATGCCACGAACGATGGGTGTATCGTTGGTTCGTTTTCTTAAAAAAAAAAACGCTGAAAAAAGGAACAAAGAAAAAAACCATTGTGTTCGTGCGGTGGTTTTCTGTAGAGTTTCCAAGTCTGTGACTTGCTGGAGAAAAAAACGCTCGAAAGTAGTTTCGTTTAAACCATGCCACAAGCGATGGGTGTGTCGTTGGTTCGTTTTTAAAAAAAAAAACCATTGAAAAAACGAACGAAGAAAAAACCATTGCGTTCGTTCGATGGTTTCCTGTAGAATTTTCAAGGCTGTGACTTGCTGGAGAAAAAACGATCGAAAGTAGTTCCGCCTGAGTAACGTCACACTAAGACACACCCACGCGCTGCTTGACTGACTGTAGCCCATACTTGTAGGCCGCTAAACCGTCGATAACAGGCCTACCGGTATATACCAGGTACTATACCGGGTACCGTATTAAACTGACCACTGTGTGTGTGTGCATTCTGACGAGGATTAATAAATATAATCTATCATCGACTATTCAATGTTGTAACCCAAACATTGGGACTGCTGATTTAACGATGAGAAGCCATACACATGATCATTCTGTTCAGAATATTTCAACCTAGCCACAAGTGAGAACCCATAGAGAGATTCATTCTGTTCCGATAACTGGTATACAAAAATAAGATATGTAATTTTATTATTAATAAGCTATGTGTGGCTCGAATGCTTTCTTATGGAACCACAGTAGTATATAAAACCCTTTCAAAGCCATGTTGACCTCATTATTTGTTCCCCCGGGTAAACTTTGAGGTGAAACTTTGTGAGGCTCCCGACGGGTGGGCTCTAGCGAAGTGACGTCACGACAGAGCAAGAAACAATGATGGACTCGATCATGTCTGGACAAATTAGGGGATTCCTCCGCGGTGATGCGGTCATGTCTGGCGTTGATGTGGTCTGCCTCCGCGGAGAACAATTAGTCCCCAGACTTCAAATACGCTGCATGGTCCGATTGGGTCGAGTGAGATATCAAAGTGAAGCATTTGCGAAGGCATATTTGAAGGTTGAAATATTGTTAATCTGTACATAAGCGGTAGACAAAGGGTATGGAAATAGACGTTTTGTGGTTTGGGTGGGCCATTAATGGTCCTATGGAGTAGTATTAGGTATCAATGTGAAGCATATGTGAGGGAGCATCCGATGGGCTGGGTGTGAGGTTGGACTATCGCCATTCTGCGCATGCGCGGTAGACAAAGGGCATGGAAATAGACGTTTTGGGGTCTAGGTGGGCCCTTAGTGGACCGATGGGATCGACTGAGGTATCAATGTGAAGCATATGTGAGGAGGCATTCGACTGGGTGGATGTGTGGGTAGGAATATCGTTATTCTGCGCATGCGCAATAGACAAAGGGTATGGAAATAGACGTTTTGGGATCTAGGTGAGCTACTAATGGGCTGATGGAGTCGAGTGAGGTATCAATGTGAAGCATATGTGAGGGGGCATCCGCCTGGACTAGTGTGTCGTTCGTTGTCAACATTCTGCGCATGCGCAGACAGGGAAATGTGGGAAAAGGGTATGGAAATAGACGTTTTGGGATCTAGGCGAGCTACTAATGGGCCGATGGAGTCGAGTAAGGTATCAATGTGAAGCATACGTGAGGGAGCATCCGGCTGGGCTAGTGTGTCGTTCGTTTTCGACATTCTGCGCATGCGCAGACAGGGAATTGTGGGAAAAGGGTATGGAAATAGACGTTTTGGGATCTAGGCGAGCCACTAATGGGCCGATGGAGTCGAGTGAGGTATCAATGTGAAGCATACGTGAAGGAGCATCCGCCTGGGTTAGTTTATCGTTCATTTTTGACATTCTGCGCATGCGCAGACAGGGAATTGTGGGAAAAGGGTATGGAAATAGACGTTTTGGGGTCTAGGTGAGCCCCTAATGATCCGATGGTGTCGTATGAGGCCTTATTTTGAAGCTCTGGTGAGAGAGCATCCGCCTGGACTAGTGTGTCGTTCGTTTTTCGAACATTCTACGCATGCGCAGACATGGAAATGTGGAGAAAAGGGTATGGAAATAGACGTTTTGGGGACTAGGTGGGCCCCTAATGATCCGATGGAGTCGAATGAGGTATCAATGTGAAGCATACGTGAGGGAGCATCCGACTGGACTAATGTATCGTCCGTTTACGATATTCTGCGCATGCGCAATCTGGCCGTAGTATGAAAAGCCGGCATTTTGGGGGGTATGTGGGAGTGTGTTTGGGGTAGAGATGGACCGCTATGGGTCCAAATGGGTCTTGGGAGGTCTCAAAGTGAAACTTTTGTGGGGTAGAGTCAGAATGGTGCAGTTGGGTGTAGTAAATAAAGTGGTCTGTCTCGCATCATACCAAATCTGTGCTGTATTATACCATATCTGTCCTGTGTTATACAATATCTGTCCTGTATTATACCAAATCTGTCCTGTATTGTGTCATATTTGTCCTGTATTATGCAATATATGTTCTGTATTATACCAATTCTGTGCTGTATTATACAATATCTGTCCTGTATTATATCAAATCTGTCCTGTATTGTGTCATATTTATCCTGTATTATACAATATATATTCTGTATTATACAATCGCATAGCTGTTGTCATGAATAACAACAAGTTCAGCAATGTTCATGCTGTTTATTATCCCCAATGTTACATCATACCCAGGCTGGGGGAGCCGCCCTGGGTATGTTTAGTATGTTCACAGCAAAACAAATTGAAATATCAAATATCATGTTTTATTATTTAACGCACCGTCACATTAGGTACAAATGTTTACTGAGCTCAAGTCAACGATCAGCATGTAGACATACAGATTATGTACGGCATGTTATGGTATTCATCAGTGCACGGGTGACGCGTTCAACCGATGGGGTGGTCGGTCAGCTTGGTCACGAAAAACGTAACATTGGTCACCCTCTCCACGAACTATTGGGTGTTGGGGCGTTGTTATTGGGCCCATTCCAAGGGATCCACAGTGTCCAGTTTCTCCAGCATCGTCTCTAGGGAGGCCCGGTTAATGATGGTAAACGGTTGGTCAAATACCCGGATGTTACTGCTCGGGTAAAAGTATCGGACTTGATCTGTCTCCTTATGCTGCAGCACATAACCAAACGCCAGATTTAATTTGAAGGACGTAGCTTGGTCATTGAAGATGGGTTCCATGTAGCTGCGTAGACGGGCGAGATCGGTCAGTCGGAAATTGTAGATATCTTGAATAGGGCGATGACGGTGGAAACAGTGCCGTATCATGGGCCAATGGCGCCGATAGATGTCACTCTCTGGATGGGCGTCCTGTAACAGATCGCTAGGAACATCCACTGCATCTTCCAGAAAATGTTCGATCTCGTCAGGCGTATGACTCGAAACCGTAACGCTGGGGGCTGGTTGAATATGCAGTCTCTTCTGAACTGTGGGTATAGACGGGCTCTCCGTCATCGCATCACCAGTGGCGTTCGTCTCCCCGGGCTCATCTTCACTGGATCTGACCTTCCTGGGTTCCTCTTTAGTGGAAAGTTGTCGCCCAAACCGTAGAGACGGGGTATGAATCAAACGTTTGTGCTGTCTTAACCGACTGGGGCGTTTGAAGAGTCGACCACAATCGTTACATTGTACCGTTGCACCCTCGTGGAGTGCCCTCTCATGGCGCAGTAAATTATCCTCCCGATTGAATGACCGTGCGCAGATTATACAAGTATACCGTGCATCGTTGTAGGTGGAGGCCTCGTGACGTCGTAAACTTTTTATACGAGTAAACTGCTTCCGGCAAGTTGTGCAAGTGAACATCGGATGAAACGGCCAGGCCGCTTCCCTTTTATAGCACGGTAGCTGGTGATCTATTTTTAGCACACTCACTTCAACTACCCCAAGTCGAGGACCGAGATGTACTGGCGTACGACTGAGTCGCATTGCGCGCGCGCGCGCGTGTGTGTGTGTGTGTGTGTGTGTGTGTGTGTGTGTGTGTGTGGGCAGTAAATTTTACAACCGGGATCTTGTCAACATCCGGGTTTCCAAGTGGGCTTTTCCCATCGTTCCTTCGTCTTCCATCCGGGTACTGTGGTTTTACAGCCGTGTCCTCATCTTACATCCGGGTTTTTCATGAGCCGCATTGCGTGCGTGTGTGTGTTTGTGTTTGTGTCCATCCGTGCACAATGTAGAATTACGTTCTGTCCGAAAACTTCTTCTCATCGCATCAATATGCTCAGATCCATTCAATATAAACACAACCAAGAGATATCAACAACAACAGGCACATTGCGTAATACACGTTTTATTATCCTCTCACCACCACCACCTGGCGTTCAGCAACGATCAGCATGTAGACATATAGAGTATGTACGGCATGTTATGGTATTCATCAGTGCATGGGTGACGCATTCAGCCGACGGGGGTAGTCGGTCAGCTTGGTAACGAAAAACGTGACATTGGTCACTCTCTCTACGACCCATTGTGTGTTGGGGCGTTGTTGTTGGGCCCATTCCAAGAGATCCACGGTGTCCAGTTTCTCCAGCATCGCCTCTAGAGACGCCCGGTTAATGATGGTAAACGGTTGGTCAAATACCCGGATGTTACTGCTCGGGTAAAAATATCGGGCTTGGTCTGTGTCCTTATGCTGCAGCACATAACCAAACGCCAGATTCAACTTGAAGGCCGTAGTTTGATCGTTAAAGATGGCTTCCAGGTAGCTGCGTAGGCGGGCGAGGTCGGTCATGCAGTGGGAAAATGTAGATATCTTGAATAGGGCGATGACGGTAGAAACAGTGCCGGATCATGGGCCAATGGCGCCGATAGATGCCACTCATTGGATGGTCTTCGTGTAACAGATCGCTAGGAACATTTATGGGTTCGTCCACGAACTCTTCTACCTGCAAACGTGGCTGCGGAACAGGGTGTCGTGTGCGTTGGTGTCGCAGCAACTGACTGGTCAGTTTGAAAATCCGACCACATTCTTCGCATGGACGCTTGGGTACTTCATGGCGTGCACGTGTGTGGCGCTGTAAATGATCCGGGCGCTGAAACGACAGTGTACATATCGTACAGTTATACCGGGCGGTTCCTTCGTGCTTGGTAGCCTCATGGCGGCGCAAGTCGTGCAGACGAGTGAATGATTTCGAGCACGTAGTACAAGTGAACATCTTGATGGTTGACAGAGTGTCTGATGAAACGGCCAGGCCACTTACCTTTTATAGCACGCTAGCTGGTGATCTATTTTTAGCACACTCAGTTAAACTACTCAAAGTCGAGGACCGAGACTGGTGTACTGGTGTACGACTAAGCCGCATTACGCGTGTTTGTGTGTGTGTGTGTATGTGTGGGCTGTGGATTTTACATCCGGGATCTTGTCAACATCCGGGTTTCTAAGTGGGTTTTTCCCGTCGTTCCTACGTCTTCCATCCGGGTACTGTGGTTTTACATCCGGGTTCTCAGGTTACATCCGGGTTTTGGACACCTGTTGACCTCAATAATTTGCATATGACCTCTGTGAGGTCACTTCCGCTTTCGTTCACGTGACCGGAACTGACCTTTGATCCCTGCGCGCAATTTTTATCTGGTATTGTTTTCTCAGCGCGCAGGGGCCAAAGGTCAGTTCCGGTCACGTGAACGGAAGCGGAAGTGACTTCATAGAGGTCATATGCAAATTATTGAGGTCAACAGGTGTCCAAAACCCGGATGTAAGCTGAGAACCCGGATGTAAAACCACAGTACCCGGATGGAAGACGTAGGAACGACGGAAAAACCCCACTTGGAAACCCGGATGTTGACAAGATCCCGGATGTAAAATCCACAGCCCACACATACACACACACACACACGCTCGCGCGTAATGCGGCTCAGTCGTGCACCAGTACACCAGTCTCGGTCCTCGACTTGGGGTAGTTTAACTGAGTGTGCTAAAAATAGATCACCAGCTAGCGTCCTATAAAAGGGAAGCGGCCTGGCCGTTTCATCAGACACTCTGTCAACCACCAAGATGTTCACTTGTACTACGTGCTCGAAATCATTCACTCGTCTGCACGACTTGCGCCGCCATGAGGCTACCAAGCACGAAGGAACCGCCCGGTATAGCTGTACGATATGTACACTGTCGTTTCAGTGCCCGGATCATTATAGCGCCACACACGTGCACGCCATGAAGTACCCAAGCGTCCATGCGAAGAATGTGGTCGGATTTTCAAACTGACCAGTCAGTTGCTGCGACACCAACGCACACGACACCCTGTTCCGCAGCCACGTTTGCAGGTAGAAGAGCCCGTAGGCACCAGTATCGAGACAGCGGGAACTACCACCCATCGCACGAGGGCTGATGATGATGTCGCCCTAATTCAACAGTCAAATTCCGACGACAAGACCTTGGGCCAGATTTTGTACGACGTGGAGGGCAAAGTACACTTCGTGGACGAACCCATAAATGATCCTAGCAATCTGTTACACGAAGACCATCCAGTGAGTGGCATCTATCGGCGCCATTGGCCAATGATCCGGCACTGTTTCTACCGTCATCGCCCTATTCAAGATATCTACAATTTCCGACTGACCGACCTCGCCCGCCTACGCAGCTACCTGGAGGCCATATTTAACGATCAAATTACGGCCTTCAAGTTGAATATGGCGTTTGGTTATGTGCTGCAGCATAAGGACACAGACCAAGCCCGATATTTTTACCCGACCAGTAACATCCGGGCATTTGACCAACCGTTTACCATCATTAACCGGGCGTCGCTAGAGGCGATGCTGGAGAAACTGGACACCGTGGATCCCTTGGAATGGGCACAACAACGCCCCAACACACAATGGGTCGTAGAGAGGGTGACCAATGTCACGTTTTTCGTGACCAAGCTGACCGACCACCCCCATCGGCTGAATGCGTCACCCATGCACTGATGAATACCATAACATGCCGTACATACTCTATATGTCTACATGCTCAGCGTCGCTGAACGCCAGGTGGTGGTGGTGAGAGGCTAATAAAACGTGTATTACGCCAATGTGCCTGTTGTTGTTGATGTCTCTTGGTTGTGTCTATATTGAATGGGTCTGAGCATATTGATGCGATGAGAAGAAGTTTTCGGAGAGAACGTAATTCTACATTGTGCACGGATGGACACAAACACAAACACACACACACACGCGCAATGCGGCTCATGAAAAATCCGGATGAAAGTTGAGGACACGGCTGTAAAACCACAGTACCCGGATGGAAGAGGGAGGAACGATGGAAACCCGGATGTTGACAAGATCCCGGATGTAAAATCCACTGCCCACACACACACACACACACACACGCGCGCGCGTAATGCGGCTCAGTCGTACACCAGAACACCAATCTCGGTCCTCCACTTGGGGTAGTTTAACTGAGTGTTCTAAAAATAGATCACCAGCTAGCGTGCTATAAAAGGGAAGCGGCCTGGCCGTTTCATCAGACACTCTGTCAATCACCAAGATGTTCACTTGTACAACTTGCCAGAAGCAGTTTACTCGTCCAAGAAGTTTACGACGTCGCGAGGCCTCTGTTAAGACAGTACCAACGTTTGATTCATGCCCCGTCTCTACGGTTTGGGCGACAACTTTCCACTAAAGAGGAGCCGCGGAAGGTCAGACCCAGTGAAGATGAGCCCGGAGAGACGAATGGCAGTGGTGATGCGATAACGGAGAGCTCGCCTATGCCCACAGTTCAGAAGAGCCTAGATATCCAGCCAGTCCCTAGCATTACTGTACCTAGTCATACGCCTGACAACATCGAACATTTTTTGGAAGATGCAGTGGATGCTCCTAGCGATCTGTTACAGGACGCCCATCCAGTGAGTGACATCTATCGGCGCCATTGGACCATGATACGGCACTGTTTCCACCGTCATCGCCCTATTCAAGATATCTACAATTTCCGACTGACCGACCTCGCCCGTCTACGCAGCTACGTGGAAGCCATCTTCAATGACCAAGCAACGTCCTTCAAATTAAATCTGGCGTTTGGTTATGTGCTGCAGCATAAGGAGACAGATCAAGTCCGATACTTTTACCCGAGCAGTAACATCCGGGTATTTGACCAACCGTTTACCATCACAGATAGGGCGTCGCTAGAGACGATGCTGGACACCGTGGATCCCTTGGAATGGGCCCAACAACAACGCCCCAACACCAAGTGGATAGTGGAGAGGGTCACCAATGTTACGTTTTCCGTGACCAAGCTGACCGACCAACCCATCGGTTGAACGCGTCACCCGTGCACTGATGAATACCATAACATGATGCATGATGTAACAGTGGGGATAATAAACTGTATGAACATTGCTGAACTTGTTGGTATTCATGTGGTATAATACAGCACTGATTTGGTATGATGCGAGACCGATATGGTATAATACAGCAGATATGGTATAATGCATGACAGATATGGATGGTCCACCTCTACACCAAATACCTTCCTTCACTGCCCCAAAATGCCCACTTTCGCTACTACTCGTACTGATGACGTCACCAATGACGTCAAAGATGCTGTGGACATCCCGCAAATCGTGGGCAAAAATTGGCACTGAGCCAATTATAAAACATGTTCTTTCGCTACTACTCGTACTGATGACGTGACCGATGACGTCACAGATGCTGTGGACATCCCTCAAATGGAGTCTACACACCGAGAACTGCAAGATGACACTTCCCACGACGCATTCGGACCAAGGATGGCCCATCTCTACCCCAAATACCTTCCTTCACTGCCCCAAAGTGTCCACTTTTGCTACTACTACGCGCGCATGCATGCGATGACGTCATTTCTGAGCTCTGAGCTCCACAAGCTTTGAGCTCAAAGAGCTCCGATCCAAGGGCTCTGCCACACGGGAGCTACCACCACCACCGGGCGTTGACACCCGTCAACGCCCGGTGGTGGTGTTGGTGATGGTGGTACCCCCAGAATGCCCACTTTGGCTACTACTCCTACTGATGACGTCACAGATGGAGTGGACATCCTTCAAATCGGGGCCTACACCCCGAGAGCTACAAAATGACACCCTACACGACGCATTCGGAGCAATAGTGGCCCATCTCTACACCAAATACCTGCCTTCACTTCCCCAAAATGGCCACTTTACTTACTACACCCAACGGCACATGCGCAGATTGACGCGACTTGCAATAAAAAACACGCCATTCTGACTCCACCCCACAAAAGCTTCACTTTGACACCTCCCACAACCCATTCAGTTCCACGTCACACTCATCCCGGTAGATGCGCCTTTACGAATGCTTCACATTGATACCTCATACGACTCCATAGGACCACTAGTGGCCCACAAATACTGCAAAACGTCTATTTCCATACCCTTTGTCTACCGCGCATGCGCAGAATGACGATATTCCAACCCCACACCCACCCCGTCGGATGCCCCCTCACATAGGCTCACATTGATACCTCACTCAACTCCATCGGACCATTAGTGGCTCCCCTAGACCCCAAAACGTCTATTTCCATACCCTTTGTCCACCGCGCATGCGCAGAATGCCGATATTTCAACCCCACACCCAGCCCGTCAGATGCGCCTTCACGAATGCTTCACATTGATACCTCATACGACCCAATCGGACCATGCAGTCTAGAGACTACTTTTTCTCCGCGGAGGCAGACCGCATCACCACAAGACATGCCCGCATCTCCGCGGAGGAATACAATGACCGCAAAACGTCTATTTCCATACCCTTTATCTACCGCGCATGCGCAGAATGACGATATTCCAACCCCACACCCACCCCGTCGGATGCCCCCTCACATAGGCTTATGTGAAGTTTTTTACCAAATTCAAGATGGCGGCCAAACTCTGGCAGAGGTCACTTTCCAATCTCCAGCGCCAACACCTCAAGTTTAAGTGCAAAGAGGTGAATATGACCTTTTCGGGGTTTGTCTACACTACTGAGTTTCAAAAAACAATTGGTCCGAAATAGAGAGTTGTAAGTCTTGATTAGGTATATTTTCCACATATTTCTTCTGTGACGATCTTACAGTACGCAGGATCCGATAAGAGGGAGTTAATAAATTTCCAGGGACCTTTTCTTGATTTCACTGTATTTAATTTCAATTCTAAGGTAATCATAGAAGGGTCGGTTCTATAGCCAGCGAAAGTATCCGCTTCTACAACACTGTTTAAAAGTTCCTCCGAGATTAGAAAATAATCTACTCTGGCTTGTTTCACAGGATTTCGTCGTCTCCAAGTAAATCTACGGGTTGTAGGGTTTTATATCCGCCATGGGTCACAAAGGTTATATTCACTTTTCAACAAAAGAAGTTCCTGTCTGGACTTGGGATTATTAATTGATACATAATTGAAATAGTCTAAACCTGGATCTTGAACTAAGTTGAAATCTCCACAAATTATATAAAAGGCATTATCTATCTAATCCATTTTTCCTTAAGTGTACTATAAAATCTGGGTGTATTTTCATTCATCCTCGCTAAAACTAGGGTTATCTCAGTTCGCCTTTGGCTCAGAAATAGAAAAAAAAATTTAAACAAAATTGCAACACCTCTGGAATTTGATGAAACCGAATAAAAGTATCCGTCGCAACCCCATTCAATTAAAATATCCTCAAATTCACTTTCCGTAAAATGAACATCCTGAAGACAATACACTGCGCATTTTTTACCTTGCAGATAATTGAAAACATCTTTACGTTTCTCAGATACACCCAGGCCCGGACAGTTCATGCTAATAATACCTAAATTTTCCATGACAATTTTTTTTTTTAATGGACTTGTTCACGAATTGTTTACTACGTAAATGCATATCCCACCAGCCCGTGGAGACCCATACTATAGCATACCAAAGCTTCAGATAACGTAATTTACCTGTATACAATACAATATTATTATTGGACAAACTCGGAAATATGTATAGACAGAAAGGCAAAGGCAAGCACAAAGCAAAAGAATTCGGCCTCGCGGAAAAAAATAGAGACCGACATCCTTTGTCCAAATAGGTCCGTGTAACCTTGCACAGTTCAATTTTCGTTTTTCGTTTTTGGTTTCTCAAAATCAAAAATTGAAATTTGACCGTCAATTTTCAATTTTCGTTTTTTGTTTTTGTGATCTTAAAATCAAAACTTGAAATTTGACCGTCAATTTTCAATTTTCGTTTTTTGTTTTTGTGATCTTAAAATCAAAAATTGAAATTTGACCGTCAATTTTCAATTTTTGATTTTGGGATTACAAAAACAAAAAACGAAAATTGATATTTGACAGTCAATTTTCAATTTTCGTTTTTCGTTTTGCTTGACGCAAAAATGAAAATCAAATATTGAAAATTGCCTCGACTTGTCCGTTTTTCGTTTTTTGATTTTAACTTTGACGTGGACGGGTTATGATGTCCCTTCCGGTATGACGAGTAGAATAGAAAACGCAAATCGTGTCGGGAGTCAGTGTATTGATCGATTTGTTAGGGTATCTATGCATTGCCTTGGTTAGTTGCCCACGGTAGTTCGGGATAAAACAAAGATCGAGGGGTATCCTCTAATCAAACCAATTATTGAACAGGCTCAGCAAGCTCATTACGCCAAACCACTAGCTGCAATGTTTGAGATGTGACATCGCTGGCATAACTTTGATGTCAGGCTCAAATCGTCATCGAGAGTCAAAGCAAAAACCGCCGATATGCTAATTCAAAATAACCTCGGGGGATGAAATGTTCGAGATTGAGACAAGGATTCAAAAACTCACTCGAATCACCAAAAATGTCCGGGTAAACCCTATGAGAGGATTCACGATTTACCTGGACTTGTGAAGATGCACTAGACAGGTCTGGATAGGTGGCATCTCGCAGTTGTCATTGGTTATTGGCATTGAGGCCTGAGCCAATCAGGACGCAGTCGTAGATTTTCTCATTTCTAAAAATAGATGTTTAGAGCGCTACAAAAGCGAACAGTTCATGTACACAACGGCTATTTGCTATTGATTTGAAATATAGTATTCATAAAGATACCAACAAAGATTTAATACCAATAAGAGTAAGCATCGCGGTGATGGGCCGCGAAATCCGTATATGGCCAGCGTTCCGTAAACCACCATTTCAAACAAGCACACAAACATCACGTTTGATGCCAGACGTCTGGAATAGAACAAAAGGAAACAATAGAAAAGACTCGCGACTCCCAGACACCTCAATCTGACAGCCTGTCTGACTGGAGGGGTCGCCATGCCTATAACCTTCATATAACATTACACCAAGTTGTCGAACGAGTGTTGCTATACACAAAAAGAAATAAATTCATATTTCAAGTCAACAGTCTCAGCTGGCATATTGGATCAAAACCTACAATCTAAATCATCTAATTCTGATCATTTGAAATTACCTTTACTGTAATAACTCATTGGAGAATTGTATTAGCATGTAAAACGCCTGCATGATCAATTCCTATCAGAGTTAATAATCGCATTACAATATCAATATACCAGTACCGAATTCTAACATTGTTCAGTTGTAAACAATTGAGTATTTAATATCAATTCGTCAAAAAGTTTTAACCTGGAAAACTCTATTTGCCGAATTACTGTCAGCCAACCGTTAACTTCAGTCCGCATATTCCACTTTAGCAGACATAATGTTTCTGTATGATCTTATTGGATACAAATATGCTGAGATCAACTACAGATCTGCAACTACAGTCCAAGGGATAAAAAAAATAATATTTAATTATTCCATTGAGTCAATTGATTATTTTCTTCATTTTTTATCATCAATTTATGTTTATTCTCAAATGTCAGCAGATAAAATGCATGCCTGTAATCTGTAACATTGGGCCAATTAGAGTTTAATCACTTGTTTTTCCCATTCTGTAATCGATCATACAATTGTATTAAAATTAATTACAAGCAATCCATTACATTACTGTTATTTAAATCCAGAAATCACATAATTAAATGTAGTATAATCTATCATTTCAATATGAACTTATTTAATCCAGACATCAGTCATCCTAATCTCATAATATAATAGAATTTATAAAATAGATTTTCCTGTTCAGATAGACATGATAAATAACAGGTAATCTTTGCCTGTCCTTGGCCCAAAACTGATTATTTGCTTACTGGGATATAGTCTTTTATAATCTCAATAAAATATCAATATACCTGTAATGAACTCTAGTCTTGTTCAGCTGTAAAATGTTGACCATTCGACATTAATCAATACATTTAAACAGTTTTAATCTGGGAAACTATTTACTAGGCTGCTATTAGCCAACAGTTGATTTCAGTCCAGATACCCCAACATGTTTCCATACAGACTTTTTAAACACAAATCTGCTCAGATGAACTACAGATCTGCAATTACAGTCCTAGGAATAAAAGTCAACATTTGATTATTGCATTGAGCCAAATTAATTGATTATTGTCTTCATTTCTATCATCAACTAAAGATTGTGCTTCTATACCTGGTTTTATGGAACTAGACACTACATTACAAATATATTCTGTTCAAGGTTGTTGAAATGAGTACTTGGTATGATAGTACGGTCAATAATATAACCAAAGTTGTATTTATATTGTTTTGATGGATATTCATTAGCTAAAGTAATACACGCAAAATACGCAAGCTTAGATTTAACTCACCATTCAAGGGATATTATTACCAGTTCGAATACAACTCGTATTTACATAACTTGTATTAAATTGTAGGAACAACAACAGCTTAGCTCAAACAATATATTGCTTGATTATACTGTCAGTATAGTTTGACATATCATATATGTCTAATAATTTCCAGTGAACTTTGAACCATGCCAAAAATAACCCGATTCATGTGAAAATTTAGTCAGTATAATTTTGTAAGATTATGCCACTTTGATGTCCAACAGTTTGCAGTAAAAAATCAATCACTGTATCTGGAATTTTCAGAGGGATCTAAAAGAGAAAAACATCGCAAAGGTATATGAGGCGCCGTTTGTGACAATATTGTCAACGACAAATATATAGAGGTAAAACCAAAATATAAAGTCGTCATTTGTGACAATATTGTCAGACACAAATATATAGAGGTAAAACCAAAATATAAAGTGACATTTGGCAAATATAGCGTGTGGTTTTATAGTTAAAACGATATGAATAGGGCCGATATATATAAAGTTAATTTTTTTGAATATTTTTTTAAAATAGAAATAAACGTCTTAATTTGACGTAAATATAAAGTACACGAACTAAAATATATGGTGTACATGTAAACCGGATATGCCCAAAGGAAGCTGCCCAATCGATGTGCGCGCGAGTAATACTGGTTAATCAAAACTGCAACTGGGTTCTGAAGCGAAACTATGACAGCGGTGAAAGCCACTCGCATGTCACAGATGTGGCGAATCATACAATAAGATCACGTACCTGAACATATTTCAGTTCACTGCCATAATGATTTAGTAAAGGCCTATTTCAATTTTCAACAATTACTGTTATCATTTACAATTGTAGTTCAGTGTTATCACATCAATTAGATATAAATACATCTACTTATAAATCACCATAAGGTATCCTAGCCTGCAGCCAATATCACGGCCTGTCCCTTTGATGTTCAATCTGCGATTCCACCGGCCAAGTCGCTGGTTGCTATTTGCCGCATAATAACATCAACAGAAGTTGAAATAAAACATGCACAGTATAGTTCTACCTGAAAATAACGATGTATTAATTATGCGCAACACAAATATTAGGCAATTTGAAATCATACTGAATATGAGCATATTTCATTGATCAGAATATGACCATTCATAGCTTAGTTATAGGATTTGGAATTATATTGTCGTTTTGTATCTTTTATCGTTTTTCGATAATTTCCGCATTTCCAAACGACAAAAATTTGCAGGGAACTTGATATAAGTACAGCGAATGTGGAAACTAATGACTCATGAGGAACCGGTTGCGCTATGCTTGTATCATCAAACGTACCGTTCCCAAATTATGAAAGAACCATGGCGCATGCTGTGGGAACCACCAGTGTAGATTGTACTGTTGCGTTCACCGTTCCTCGTTTTCATTAAAGAGATCATTTATTATAGCTTGATACGCTTACTTGATCTCAAATTTGTTAGGTTTTAAGTTAGTATGACGTAATTAGAATAAAAT
>JAVTVY010047308.1:0-24497 GCA_036873755.1 Hanleya hanleyi | reverse complement strand
TCACAAGACCGTATTCACAAATGCGTCGGTCTCAAAATCTATATTCACAAAGCCTTATTCAAAAATGCTTCGGTGTCCAAATCTAAAATCACAAGACATTATTCACAAATGCGTCCGTCTCCAAATCTATAATTACAAGAACTTAGTCACAAATGCGTCGGTCTCCAAACCTATAATCACAGGGCCTTATTCACAAATGCGTCGCTCTCCAAATCTATAATCACAAGACCTTATTCACAAATGCGTCGATCTGCAAATGTATAATCACAATAGCTTACTCACAAATGCGTCCGTCTCCAAATCAATAATCACAAGACCTTATTCACAAATGCGTCGATCTTCAAATCTCTAATCACAAGACCTTATTAAAAAATGCGTCGGTCTCCAAATCTATAATCGCAAGACATTATTCACAAATGCGTCGGTCTCCAAGTCTATAATCACAAGACCTTATTCATAAATGCGTCCGTCCCCAAATCTATAATTACAAGAACTTATTCACAAATGCGTCGGTCTCCAAATCCATAATCAAACGACCTTATTCACAAATGCGTCGGTCTCCAAATCTATAATTACAATACCTTATTCACAAATGCGTCGGTCTCCAAATCTATAATCACAAGACCTTATTCACAAATGCGTCGATCTCCAAATCTATAATAACAAGACGTTATTCACAAATTCGTCTGTCTCAAAATCTATAATCACAAGACCTTATTCACAAATGCGTCGGTCTCAAAATCTATAATCACAAGACCTTATTCACAAATGCGTCGGTTTCCAAATCTATTATAACAAGACAGAATTCAAAAATGCGTCGGTCTCTAAATCTATAACCACAAGACCTTATTCACAAATGCGTCGGTCTCCAAATCTATAATCACAAGACCTTATTCACAAATGCGTCGGTCTCCAAATCTATAATCACAATACCTTATTCACAAATGCGTCGGTCTCCAAATCTATAATCACAAGACCTTATTCACAAATGCGTCGGTCTCAAAATCTATAATCACAAGACCTTATTCACAAATGCGTCGATCTTCAAATCTATAATCACAAGACCTTATTCACAAATGCGTCGATCTCCAAATCTATAATCGCAAGACATTATGCACGAATGCGTCGGTCTCCAAGTCTATAATCACAAGACCTTATTCATAAATGCCTCGGTCTCTAAATCTATAATCACAAGACCTTATTCACAAATGCGTCCGTCCCCAAATCTATAATCACAAGAACTTATTCACAAATGCGTCGGTCTCCAAATCCATAATCAAACGACCTTATTCACAAATGCGTCGGTCTCCAAATCTATAATCACAATACCTTATTCACAAATGCGTCGGTCTCCAAATCTATAATCACAAGACCTTATTCACAAATGCTTCGATCTCCAAATCTATAATAACAAGACCTTATTCACAAATTCGTCTGTCTCAAAATCTATAATCACAAGACCTTATTCACAAATGCGTCGGTCTCAAAATCTATAATCACAAGACCTTATTCACAAATGCGTCGGTTTCCAAATCTATTATAACAAGACAGAATTCAAAAATGCGTCGGTCTCCAAATCTATAACCACAAGACCTTATTCACAAATGCGTCGGTCTCCAAATCTATAATCACCAGACCTTATTCACAAATGCATCGGTCTCCAAATCTATAATCACAATACCTTATTCACAAATGCGTCGGTGTCCAAATCTATAATCACAAGACCTTATTCACAAATGCGTCGGTCTCAAAATCTATAATCACAAGACCTTATTCACAAATGCGTCGGTCTCCAAATCTATAATCACAAGACCTTATTCACAAATGCGTCGGTTTCCAAATCTATTATAACAAGACAGAATTCAAAAATGCGTCGGTCTCCAAATCTATAACCACAAGACCGTATTCACAAATGCGTCGGTCTCCAAATCTATAATCACAATACCTTATTCACAAATGCGTCGGTCTCCAAATCTATAATCACAATACCTTATTCACAAATGCGTCGGTCTCCAAATGCATAATCACAAGACCTTATTCACAAATGCGTCCGTCTCCAAATCTATAATCACAAGACCTTATTCACAAATGCGTCAATCTCCAAATCTATAATCACAATACCTTATTAAAAAATTCGTCGGTCTCCAAATCTATAATCGCAAGGCATTATTCAAAAATGCGTCGGTCTCCAAGTCTATAATCACAAGGCCTTATTCATAAATGCCTCGGTCTCTAAATCTATAATCACAAGACCTTATTCACAAATGCGTCCGTCTCCAAATCTATAATCACAAAACCTTATTTACAAATGCGTCGGTCTCCAAATCTATAATCACACGACCTTATTCATAAATGCGTCGGTCTCCAAATCTATAATCACATGACCTTATTCACAAATGCGTCGGTCTCCAAATCTATAATCGCAAGACCTTATTCACAAATGCGTCGATCTCCAAATCTATAATCACAAGACCTTATTCACAAATTCGTTTGTCTCCAAATCTATAATCACGAGACCTTATTCACAAATGCGTCGGTCTCAAAATCTATAATCACAAGACGTTATTCACAAATGCGTCGGTCTTCAGATCTATATTCACAAGACCGTATTCACAAATGCGTCGGTCTCCAAATCTATAATCACAAGACGTTATTCAAAAATGCGTCGGTCTCTAAATCTATAATCACAAGACCTTAGTCACAAATGCGTCGGTCTCCAAATCTATAATCACAAGATCTTATTCACAAATGCGTCGGTCTCTAAATCTATAATCACAAGACCGTATTCACAAATGCGTCGGTCTCCAAATCTATAATCACAAGACCGTATTCAAAAATGCGTCGGTCTCCAAATCTATAATCACAAGACTTTATTCACAAATGCGTCGGTCTCAAAATCTGTAATCATAAGACCTTATTCACAAATGCGTCGATCTCCAAATCTATAATCACAAGACCTTATTCACAAATCTACGTAGAACTCGACAGATGAAAGCGGTACCAAAGATGCACGTCGTAGTTTGTTTTTAACTGACCGTCTCAGTCGTCTGAGGAAATTTACCTACCTTTACGTTTGAACATTTTATCCACCACGTAGATGTTATTGGGTCTGTCTATGAAACTTGCCCCTCTGTCGATCAAACCTTCCCTGATCATATCATAGCCGGTGACAACCACTATCCGCATCGGTCCCATGTGAAGTGTAAAAATCTTCCCGTACTTTTTCGCCAATTTCTCGAAAATTAGATGTAGGTTGCTCTGCCCAGCCAGTTGTAGGGCGTTTCCTACAAAGGGTAGGGGATAAGGACCTGGTGGCAAACCCTTCCAGTCGTCACCACCACCACCACCTCTCGTCAACCAAATTACCAGGAACAAAGTGGCGAAGAAAATCAGGAATGTCTGAGCGTCCAACAACTGTAAAAACCCCCACAACATCATCAGCATCAGCACTGGTACGTTCTTATGAGAAAAAATCTTTTGTGTTGGGGCGGAATCATTAATCTGCCGAGGCAAACCTAAATCGTTCTCCGTGCAGAAACACCTACTGGTATAACTCTGTAGATATTTACTATATAAAGTTTCGCTAACGTAAGACAGCAGAGGGTCAGCAAACTTTGGAGCAAACAAGATATCTCGTGTCCTATATAGGCCTATATAGTCAATGTTATGTAATATCCAAAAACCCACTTATCAACCCCTACAGCGCGGCCTCTCTAATTATGTAGCACATCAGGCGAGTACATCTAGACAAAAATATGTTCACTTATATTAAGGACAGTGCAAACTTTATCAGGGTGGTAGGATCGACGCAAATCAGTCATCGGGATGATGACCCCTTCTACCAAACTTTCCATCCTATCTTCAGAACACCACGAGCAAAGAATCGTGTGTAAATTCAAAATGGCGCCCGGAAAATGATTGTTTCGTCATTTCTCTGCAAATTCCTGTTTCTCCGCGCGGGAAGAAAACTATTTTATTTCCCATCAGATTATTATTTACGAATTTATCATTCAGTTCTGCTAACTTGAAGAAATTTCCAAAATAAAAGAAAACTGCCCCTGTTGAAATTGACGTCATGTAACATCAACATTTTTTTTACATTTGCTGATAGAAGCTGATCCAAGTGTATAGTGCGATAAGTTTCATCTCCCTAGCTCGAGGGTTAAGAACAATAATCGGTGGGCCGAAATGCCCATGAAATGTGAAGGGTACAGGCGACGGCATTCACCAGAGATGGCGTATTCACCGGAAATGACGCAATCACCGAAAATGACGTAACTACCGAAAGTGACATTGCCAGATTTCACGAGCAAGACAATGCTCAGGGTGGGATCATGCAGGGAGGGGTCATGGGGCAGGTTCGGTGGTAAATCCTGTTTAGGTTCAAGGACTCGACCATTGAGGATCAAGTATGCGACCGCCATGTTTTAACACATGAGTGATCAACCAAAAAGAGAAGGGTTTTTCATAGCCATTTCAATTCAATCATCAGAACGATGCAGATATACACAAACATATATCTAAAACTACATGTACCTCTCGTATGGGGAAAAGACAGAATTGGACCAACGCTATACTTTAACATGTCTAGGGGTTGACCAACATACAACCACCACACCAGGTTGAAGATTGGGATTTTGACCTCGAGACAGAATCATCTTTCTACGCATGCTTTTATCGTCAAATGGTTGAACAGGGCGTTCGAAGGCCGCATGTACAAATATTTCACCTTTAAGTATACATCCATGTCCTCTCAAAACTTGTGGCCGGTTGAAATCGGGACTACAAATTAGCTATGATATTATCCAGTAACTAAACAACTGAGCATTTAATGCGGGATATTGCTGTATTGATGTTACGCGTGTTTTTCAAATCTGCGCGATTTTAAAATTGTGCTACGTGTTTTTGAAATTTCAAGATTGCTCAAGTTTTCAAACATTTTAAAATTGCGCAGAGAAATATTTTAAAATCGCGCAAGCAAGTTTTCAGGTTGAATTTCTTTCAGCAAAGGAATATTTTAATACTATGTTACTCAAGTTTTGAGTCTTTTGTTCACAATGTGTGCAACCCCTTGGGAGGTCAACTGTGGTCAACTGCAGAGGAACGGGTGAACATGGAGGACCTTCTCTGAAATTAGATGGGGCATATACGAGTCGGCAAAGGCTAAACGTCTGGAAGAAAATTTTGACGCGGATTTAAAGTTTTATGTGAAGATAAAAAGTCTAAATGAACTTCCCGAGACTAAACATTGAAACCAGAGATGACATCCATATTTTCCCTTTCACAATAAAAGAATATTCCAAATTGCGTTTAAATATTGCAATAACTTATTAAAACGAATTATTATGGTTCAAATGGAGGCATGCAACTATTCGAAAAGGTTTTAAAACAAATTCTCATCGATGTATCGCCTTGTATTCTTACAGGTGAAATATTTGTATTTTTGCCTTTGAACGTCCTGTTGAACCTTTTGACGATAGAAGCATGCTTAGAGAGATGAATCTGTCTCGGGATCAAAATCCCAATCTTCAACGAGTTAGGTGCAGGATTGGCTTTTTTTAGATACTTTTCAAATTTCCTATGCTTTAACATGGTGCTAAACAGCATACTTGGCAATATTGTGTAGACATTTTTGCTAAACTCCGCAGTAGGCAGAAAAGTGGGTTACTTTAATAGCATCTATATTCAATATTTAGCACTTTTATAATCTAGTCTAATTAGAATATATTCGCATTAAAATATCTGTAACACCGTGTCGGAGAAAGGACAATATATTCAATATTTAGCACCGTTATAATATTATCTAATTAGAATAGATTCGCACATAAATATGTAGCTGACGTCTGAGAAAAGACAATATATTGAATATTTAGCACTTTGATAATATCATCTAATTAGAAGAGATTCACAGTTAAATATGTAGCTGGCGTCCGAGAAAGACAATATATTCAATATTAAGCACCTTTATAATATCATCTAATTAGAAAAGATTCGCACTTACATATGTAGCTGGCGTCTAGGAAAAGACAATATATTCAATATTTAGCACTTTTATAATCTATACTAAATAGAAGAGATTCGCAGTTAAATTTCCACAAGAGCCTTTTCAGAGAAAAGACAATACATTCAATATTTAGCACTTTTATAATCTATTCTAATTAGAAGAGATTCGCATTAAAATATCTGTAACACTGTGTCGGAGAAAGGACAATATATTCAATATTTAGCACCTTTATAATATCATCTAATTAGAATATATTCGCATTTAAATATGTAGGTGACGTTTGAGAACATACAATATATTCAATATTTAGCACTTTTATAATCTATACTAAATAGAAGAGATTCGCAGTTAAATATCCATAAGACCCTTTTCGGAGAAAAGACAATATATTCAATATTTAGCACTTTTATAATCTACTCTAATTAGAAGAGATTCGCATTAAAATATCTGTAACACTGTGTCGGAGAAAGGACAATATATTCAATATTTAGCACCTTTATAATATCATCTAATTAGAATATATTCTCATTTAAATATGTAGGTGACGTTTGAGAACAGACAATATATTGAACATTTAGCACTTTGATAATATCATCTAATTAGAAGAGATTCGCAGTTAAATATCTATCTGGCGTCTGGGAAAAGACAATATTTTCAATATTTAGCACCTTTATAATATCATATAATTATTAAAGATTCGCACTCAAATATGTAGCTGGCGTCTGGGAAAAGACAATATATTCAATATTTAGCACTTTTATAATCTACTCTAATTAGAAGAGATTCGCGGTTAAATATCTATCTGGCGTCTGGGAAAAGACAATATATTCAATATTTAGTACCTTTATAATATCATATAATTAGAAAAGATTCGCACTCAAATATGTAGCTGGCGTCTGGGAAAAGACAATATATTCAATATTTAGCACTTTTATAATCTATACTAAATAGAAGAGATTCGCAGTTAAATATTCACAAGAGCCTTTTCGGAGAGAAGACAATATATTCAATATTTAGCACTTTTATAATCTAGTCTAATAAGAAGATATTCCCATTAAAATATCTGTACCACCGTGTCGGAGAAAGGACAATATATTCAATATTTAGCACCTTCATAATATCATCTAAATAGAATATATTCTCATTTAAATATGTAGGTGACGTTTGAGGACGGACAGTCTATTGAATATTTTGCACATTTAAAATATCATCTAATTAGTAGAGATTCGCAGTTAAATATCTATCTGAGGTTTGAAGAAAGACAATATATTCAATATTTAGCAGCTTTATAATATCATATAATTACAAAAGATTCGCACTTAAATATGTAGCTGGCGTCTGCGAAGAGATATTATATTCAATATTTAGCATTATTATAATCCATACTATTTAGAAGAGATTCGCATTTAAATATCCACAAAAGCCTTTTCGGAGAGAAGACAATATATTCAATATTTAGCACTTTTATAATCTAGTCTAATACAAAGAAATTCGCATTAAAATATCTGTAACACCGTGTCGGAGAAAGGACAATATATTCAATATTTAGCACCTTTATATTATTATCTAATTAGAATAGATAAGCACTTAAATATGTAGCTGACGTCTGAGAACAGACAATATATTGAGCATTTAGTACTTTGAAAATATCATCTAATTATAAGAGATTCGCAGTTAAATATCTAGCTGGCGTCTGAGAGAGACAATATATTCAATATTTAGCACCTTTATAATATAATCTAATTAGAAAAGATTCGCACTTAAATATGTAGCTGGCGTCTGGGGAAAGACAATATATTCAATATTTAGCACTATAATCTATACTAAATAGAAGAGATTCGCAGAAGACTCGGAGAAAAGACAATATATTCACTATTTAGCACTTTTATAATCTACTCTAATTAGAAGAGATTCGCATCAAAATATCTGTTACACCGTGTCGGAAAAAGGACAATATATTCAATATTTAGCACCTTTATAATATCATCTAATTAAAATATAATTTGATTTTTGCAATCAAGTACCAAAGGAAGATGTTGTTTTTGGCGTTTTGTTTCTTTCGAAATTACATTGAAAGGGACCGATTGTCTCCGAAAAACCTTTGGTCATCGTTGAATGATTGATTTGTTGTGCCAGTAAGGCTGAATACATGTCAGCTGTCTGCATCAGTGAGGTTGCCTTTATATCGCCTGTTCTGTAGGCACCAATCAAGCTTTACCTGGGACTGTCTTAAACAGCCTATATACCAGCAAATGCGCGTTGTTTAACCCGGAAGAACGATAGAATAATCTGTTATTGTCTGAGTGGAGTTGCACAGACCGCAAATGAAAATGTTCTTGCGACTGTCTTAAAAATCCTTATATACCAGCGCATGCGCGTTGTTTAACCAGGAAGAACGATAGAATAATCCCTGTTATTGTCAGAGGAGTTGCACAGGCCAGCAAAGAATGTGTACCTGGGACTGCCTTAAACCTCCTTATTCACCAGCCCATGCAAGTTTGAAAATATGTAGCATTTGTGCTAATTATACGATATATTTTCTTTAGGGAGAGGCAGTCGGACAATTTGGACCTGCGATTTAGAAGAAATATTGAATATTTCTTCTGGCTGCAATTCAGAAAAAATATTCAATATTTAGCATTTGTGCTAATTATACAATATATTTCCTTTGGGAACAGGCAAGTCAAAGTGCTAACTAGCAGTAATCCTAGAAATTTGTGCTAATTATACAATATATTTCCTTTGGGAACAGGCAAGTCAAAGTGCTAACTAGCAGTAATCCTAGAAATTATCTTCAAAGTAGCACACCCCTTTCTAAATATCACTGATTTTAGAAATTATTTGCGAAGTAGCAGATCTGCTAAATAGCATGCGAGACAATAATAACCATTCCTGCACCTTAATGTCTTCAACGCGATGTGCATGGTTGTTGTATGTCGGTCAACCCCTAGACGTGTTGATGTATAGCGTTCATCCAATTCTGCCTTTTTCCCATATGGAATAATACGAGAGGTAGTTGTAGATATATGTTTGTGTACGTCTGCATCGCTTTGAGGGTTGAATTGAAATGACCATTTGATTGAATGTTTAAGGGCCGCTTCCCATACGGATTTCGCGTCCCATCAACTCAATGTTTTATTTTAATTTCACGATACATTTCTTAGTTCATTTAAAATCTTTACAAGCTCTATATTTTAAAATAAATAAATAAAGAGGGAGTAGAGGGAGATATAAAAAGAAGAAAACAATAATCGACTGTATAAAAGTTAATGGTCGGTCTGTTTTGGTGAGGTTATACTGGTAAATATGTGTTCATTGTAATTGTAACCGCATGGATGATTGCCTTGTGTTTCTATCCCAACGTACGCAAAAAGTCGTCCAGAAAAAAATGGGAGAACCATGGGCGTCGTCGGGATATTTCGGGAAGAGTGGGGTGTCGTTTCCTATGCTTTCTTCAGAGAGCCCAGTACGGTGATGCCAACATAGGAAAAAATAACATGCAATTGGCGCAGAGATTGAGTCCCTCGCGCCCAACGACTTTCCTCACGACGTCCTTGAGCACTGGGTGGGTTCTTCGAGAGAACTGCGCCAGTACCAGTTGCAGTGTGTTTCGGGGTACAGGATGGTAGGCTACGTCCAAGATTGCGTGAAAGTCAAAGTATCATATTCTGTATTAAATAACTGTCAGTTCAGTGCCTTTACAGCCGTGGCGCGGATGGTCTTCTGTAAGGTTGAGTATTCCATTTCCTGAAGTTCTCTTTCTGGGGCGTTGCCACTCACGGCGCTGTTTAATTCTTGTTATCGTCATCCGTATGCTGTTTCAGGTCAAGTTCTCTTTCTGGGGCGTTGTCACTCACGGCGCTGTTTAATTCTCCTTATCGTCATCCGTATGCTGTTTCAGGTCTGGTCTAGCCCAGCGTGTTCTGTCTGTATCATAAAGAAAAAGTAGTGTTTGAAGAATTTCGTGTAACTAAATGTTTGGACAAAAATAATACTATAATCTTAGCCGAATATATATCGTTTGATGTTCATAAACTTTTTGTAGGACAATGGGATAGACGGCCCTCAGTATCAAGGTTATCACCATTTTCTATATTTTATGCCGAATACTGTTCGCCATAGGCGTTTTGGCGGTTCTACTGTTGTTAACCCTACCAGGCCTAGCCTTGGCCCCCACCCCCTCCAAACTTTCTGGGCTATCTGCGGAACGACAAACAATTGAGAGCTGATACTCCTTGACTTGACAGTTTATCAGTTGATCATTTTTAACCTATTGCTAGAGGATCATGGGTAACTTCAAGATGGCGGCCATCTGAGGGTACCAGAAAAAGAATGTTTTCGTCATTTTTCTTCAACATTTCTGCTTTTTGCGATGAGAAGTGGGCAAAAACATCACATTAATATTTACTAATTTATCAGCAGTTTTTGTGGAGAAATTGCATGAATAAAAAATTCGAAAAAATCTGACCAAAAAATCTACCTCCTCAAAATGCTGTTTTTGAAAATGACGTCAATGTGGCGTCATCCCCAGGTTTGGTCAGGTCTCAAAAAGCCCAGATAGGATTCCGCAATTATTCAAATTTGGCCATCATTTTGTGTTGTAGGACAGTGGACCAGACGGCCATCAGTATCAAGGTAACTCAGTGACATTTAGTGTTATACATGGATAGTTTATTTTTATTCTTGCCATAATGTTTTGCAAACGACCCTCAGTATCAAGGTAACTCCGTTGCAACCTTACTCTTTGTTGAACTCAAAAGAATGACTTGGCCTTGTTATAAGAGAATAGTTATTAGTTTGATGTAATCTCGAGTTTACTGCCTCTGCAAGTAAACTCGAGGATTATCGGAAGTATATGGATTAGGCAAAGTCTTCCTGAAACGGCTATGATAAATTCTTCTCTATATAGGTTGATCACTCTTGTGCTCAAACATGGCGGTCGCATACTTGATTCTCATTGGTCGATTCTTGAACCTAAACATGATTTACTACCTAACCAGCAGCCTGACCTCTGCCTGATCCCATCCTGATCACGGTCTCACTCATGCACCCTGGTGATGTCACTTCCGGTAGCTACGTCATTTTTGTTGAATACGCCATTTCCGGGGAATGACGTCACCTGAACCCTTCACATTCATATGAGACGCTGGAGTCGCTTTTAACGCTACTTATGTGCTGAATACGTAGCCATTTTTCATGTTCTTGGGTTAGAAATAAGTGACTTAGATCAAATTTCATGTCAGCAATGACCTACATGTGCACAATTTTACATAATTCAATTTAATCATGGCGCATAGAATAGGAACATATCTGAGCAGAGCTTGCTTTATCCCTCGCAAAAATCAAAGCCTGATTGAAATAGGACTATGTGATGAGTATACTGATAAGGGTAAGAAAAAAATGATTTAGTCCACAATTGTTCAACAATCACATGTAGTTGTTCAACAATCACATGTAGTTGTTCAACAATCACATGTAGTTGTTCAACAATCACATGTAGTTCTGTAACACTGCCCTGCAATTTGATGATGACATGGATATGATATCAAGAATATTTTTACATTTTTCGTCTGTTTATTCGAAAGAAAATTATTTAACCCTGTCCTGGGCTTTTGGGGACCTTTCCAGTGCTTGGGTGTGTGTGTGTGGGGGTGGGGGGAGGATGGGAATCATTTGACGTCATTTTCAAAAAAGGTATTTTGGGGTCAATTTTTCGGTCAGATATTTTGTAATTGTTGTCTATGTAATTTCTTCTCAATAATAATTTAGTAAATAATAATCTGATGAGAAAATAAAATAGTTCTTGTCCACTTTTCCTCGCGGAGTATCAGGAATTTTGAAGAAAAATTACGATACTTTTCCGGTACATGGCGCCATTTTGAATTTGCACATGATCCTCTGCTCCCTCGTGGGTTTATAAACATAGACTCAAAGTGACCCCAATCTGAGACATTACAAAGTCAAGGAGTGTCATCTCTCAATTTTTATCGTTTTACTGAATGCACAGAAAATTTTGTAGAAGGGTCATCATGCCTCCCCTCCAGGGTTAATATTTATTTCATGAAAAGTAAATAATTAGAGTCCAATACATTTTTTATTATGTTATTTTACTTATCGAGGATTTTGTATATTTGTGCACATTTTATTATACCCAGACTTAATTTATACTCGTTCAGGTACATGTTCAGTCACCGAGTCTGTTACTGTGAACGGCCCGCCATGAAACGAACTCCTCACTGTTTTTTGGTATAATCCAAACAAGATTTGTTTTGTACTGGTGTTAGTCTTAGACACCCGTAGATATAAGCAGGTAATCATATGGATCGTTACGCGAATTCCAGTTCGGATTACAGCGCTAGCCGGGTGACCGTTTCATTGACCACAAAGTTGCTGTTAGCCGCGTCATGCCCACGACACTAAATGTTACTCCCTGCCATTTGTGTTCGGGCGATCGTCGGATACCGTGTAATATTGTTTCATAAAACCACGACATTTTGTGCGTGTTATGTGCACTGAGCTTTCGAATGTTGAAACGAAAGTATAGGGTACCGGATAGAAAATATCGAAGTGGGCGGTGTGGAGTAATCTTGATTTCCTGGTGCTCTGGTTCAGTGTTCATCGAGATCAAGGCGCACACTTCTAAAAACACGGCTTCTATTGGCTTATAAGAGGAGCAATGATTATTGAATATGTAATTCGATATTTATCCATTCAATGGTTATATTCAATTCAATATATATTTAAAACATATATATTCAATCTTTGCCGAATATATATTCTATCTTTGTGAGATATATATTCCATCTTTCACGTACTATATCCAATCTGTTTTCATCCGTTGGATAATTTAAAAAAAATCGAACTTTGAAGACACTTTGAAAATAACAACAAATATTCTTAAAACGCGTGTTGGAGGAGGGAAAGCATTTTGAAAGTGTTGTATTAATCACATATAAGTGTTAAATTTAACATTTTAAACTTAAACACTTGAGTGGTAAATACAACACTGAAAAGTGTTGAATACAACACTTTCTAAGTGCTTTCCCTCCTCCAACACTTTAGATGTTAAATCTAACATTAGCGTTTTAAGAGTGTACAAACACAGAATATTGCACCGATTCGCCTTCCATAGCGCTCTAATGGATGATAAGTGGGCTTTTTGATAGTACCTATTCACATTGGTCAATATGTAGCACACGAGATATCTAGGTTGACAACAAAGCTTACTGACCTGCGAAATTGTATATAGTATATGTCAACACCAGTTATACCAGTACGTGTTTCTGCACGGAGAACGATTTAGGTTTGCCTCGGCAGATTAATGATTCCGCCCCAACACAAAAGTTTTTTCTCATAAGAACGTACCAGTGCTGATTCTAATGATGTTGGGGGAGTTTTTACTGTTGTTGGACGCTCAGACATTCCTGATTTTCTTCGCCACTTTGTTCCTGGTAATTTGGATGACGAGAGGTGGTGGTGACAACTGGAAGGGTTTGCCACCAGGTCCTTATCCCCTTCCCTTTGTAGGAAACGCCCTACAACTGGCTGGGCAAAGCAATCTACATCTAATTTTCGAGAACTTGGCGAAAAAGTACGGGAAGATTTTTACACTTCACATGGGACCGATGCGGGTGGTTGTTGTCACCGGCTATGATATGATCAGAGAAGGTTTGATCGACAGAGGGGCAAGTTTGATAGACAGACCCAATAACATCTACATCGTGGATAAAGTATTCAAACGTAAAGGTAGGTAAATCACCTCAGACTAGACGAACTGGGGCGATCAGTTCTTAAGAAACTACGGCGTGCATCTTTGGTATCGGATATCGCTTCCATCTGTCAGGTTTTAGGGTGATTCTATATCCCGGTTGGGCTGTAGATCACAAACCTCCATTGAAGTGGGTGGGTCCAAGATTATTACAAGGACTTGACTTCCGGCGAACATTGATTGGCCATTATACCTGACTGGGCCAGAAATGGTCTGTGACGTATTTTAAAATGTTTCTATAATATTTGACTCTAAAATATATCAAAACCACCTTTTCAAATTTTAATCGGGAAAAAAAATCTGGGCCAGTTTCATTGGCATCTCCGAAATTTGCCGTAATGGTGTCGGACTGGATGACCCTATTTCTGGAGGTCTCAATTCGAAAAAATGGTGGGGAATGTATGCTGAATTTTCCATATGTTTGAGCGGAAAGGCCAGGCTACGTGGTGTGGTGGGTCATTTGTGGCGGCGAATATTAGGGAATATAGTTTTCTCAAGATGTGCTCGGCCAATTTACTACATATTAAGTAAGGCGAATATTTAGTGGTTTGTGACCTCAATGGCATGACAGACCACCCAGGTAAATGTGACTTTTTCTATTTGGCAGTATCCGCGTTTAAGGCGATATTTCTGTTGTAGCGCCAGCTGACATCATTATTTAAAGGTGAACTGTAAAGCTATTATTCATTTTTTTTCTATAATGTTGCTTACATACATCTTGTGTTATGTGACATAACTGTCATACAATTTTGGGACGAATATATTTCGCTAAATTGTACTAAAACAATATTAAAGTTATCTTGTTATAAATCCGTATTGAAAACATCGCTCTCCCTTCGCTTGTAGAACGTTATGACGTTATAGGGGTTAATTCAAGTTTTAGTTAATATATCATTTACATGACGTCGTGCTTCGTCGGATGAATGAGTGAAGACCACTATAACTCCATTACGTTCTAAAATATTGGTAGGCAATCGATGACATTTTGGCTCTCTATATACCACACATAAACAACTATAACTACAAAGCGGGTGCAAACAGTCTGCTCCATCTCCGGAACAACACAAAACTGAGAGCTGACATTCCACGACTTTGTAGATTATCATATTGGGGTCATTTTGAGCCTATTTGCATAACCCTCGAGCAGAGGATCTTTCTCTTCAAAATTCCCGCTTTTCGTCGAGGAAAGGTGGACAGAAACTATTTTATTTCACATCAGATTATTATTTTCTAATTTATCATGCAGTGTTTGCGAAGAAATCACATACATCTGACGGAAAAATCGACCAAAATGCCATTTTTCAAAATGAAATCACTGTAACGTCATCAAAGCGGACATCTTGGATTTTTCTACATTTTCTGAAAGAGCATGTCCCCCTAGCCTCCTAGCTCAAGGGGTGAGAAAAATATATAGGGGGGGGGCGAAATGAATCCCCCCCCCCACCCCACAGGCCAGGACAGGTCCCAAATCGCTTTGTGAATAAGGTCTTTTGATTATGTACTTGGAGACAGACGCCTTTGTGAATAACGTTTTGCGATTGTGTGGTTTTGGAGCTGAAACCCTTGTGAATAAGGTCTTGTGGTGATGGATTAACCCTCTATCAATTTGTAGGCCTACTACGCTTTTATAAGTCTGATCTGATTTAGTTTACCAAAGAACCATGTGATTACTAACTGAATCAACAGATCAAGAATCAAGTGATCCAGTACTCAGTCAAATCTGCTATTGAAACGAGTAATTGATTTCACCTGGCCTATTATTACTGGCCAGAAGCCTTGGACAATTTTTGCAAGGTCAGTGAGTGAGTGTCAAAACGGGTCAAATATGACAAAAAAGCGATATCGCTTCGATGATGATGTGTAGGCTAACTAAACATATTTGCATATATAGACATAAGGCCGAGCAGCGCTGTTTATTTATTCACCATGTCTGGATGCTAATGCTGGGCGGTGACTTAAAGGACCAGGTATGTTTAGATGGGTAATTGGCTCCAGAACAGGTGCAGTAAATGTGCCAAAAATAAAACATTACATATACAAGAAATTGTTCAGTTGGCATGAAGTACAATATTATATTGTATACTCAGAAAAGTTTCAAGGCACTGAGTCTCATTATTCTCGAATAACTGGGCCGTGGAGTAGTGCATTCGTGTAGAATTTTGAGGCGAAAACACCTCATATTTCTTTCTATAACATATGAAGATAAACGATAAACAGAACCAGCTTGATACAGCATACTCACTGTTCCAATACATTGTCGTAGAACAAATCTGGTCATGGTTATCGTTTATCTCCATATGTTTACAGATAGCAATAGGAATTGTTTTCACTTCAGAATCAACTATTTCGCACAAATGCACTACTTTACGGCCCTGTTACTCAAGAATCCTGAGACTCATTGCCTTGAAATTTTTCTGAGTATACAATATAATATTGTACTTCATGCCAATTGAAAAATTTCTCGTAGTGAAAGTATCTCATTTTGGTACTTCTGTATTGCACTTGACCTGGGGCCATTTATCTATCTGAAGATACAAGGTCCTTTGAATTTTTTGCTGGATGACGACGATTTCGGGGTCTATTTTATGTTCTATGCACCCTTTTTACATCACATCTTTGTTTGGAGGCATCTGGAAGCAGGGAATAAAAAACAAAATTGTCATAGATAACACATTTGTATATTTATTAACAATACATACTATAATGTAATAAATATAAGTAGTTGCTATCCTCAATCAAGCTTGTTTAAGAAAAATCATGTCAGGACGAGCCCAAAGCTAAAAGTATTTGCACGAAAGTCATACTTGCAAAACCGGCATGGGAAATAATTTGGGCAACCTGCAAACTTATGAGCCAGAAGCTATGGAAGTTAGCTACCCGTGTATGCATATACGTGCACCTGAATAATGCTGAAATTAATGAGAGCCTTCAATTACAGGTCTATTATGGAGTTTGGGAGATGTTCGGAGGGATTCCCGAAGATTTGCGCTCGTCTCTCTTCGAGACTTTGGCGTGGGGAAGAAAAGCCTGGAAGAAAGGATTCAGGACGAGGCCGAAATAATCATGACCAAATTTGAAAGTACAAATGGGAAACCATTTTATCCAAAGAAATATCTCACCGATGGGGTGGCGAATATCATTTTCGGCATAATAAGGGGATCCAGGTAAAGAGCGAGCCATACAACTAGCGTGCATGCGAACATGTCTACATGAGGTTTAAGTAGGGTAGAAATGGGCCTTCGAACCGCAGGATCAGGATCAAGATCACAAGCAAGAAGTGACGTTATCAACCGAAATGACGTAATCACCAATGTGATGTAATCACCGGAAGTGACGAAAATCACCGGAAGTGAGATGACGGGAAAGCAGCAGTGTGTAGGATGAGATCATGATCACGGTACAAGAGAGAAATTCGACCAATCAGAATCAGATGTACGACCTCAATATTGGTCACGTGACTATACTGTGTAAAAAATCGTCATGTTTGATCACATGTTATATCATGTTGAATCAGAAGAAGGATTTGGGTTCCATTTTAGCTGTTCTCATATCGTGTCCTAATATTCGGCGGTATGTAAGAAGTTGCAGCACGATCATTATCACGATCATCCGTTTCACTTTGAAGGGTTAAACCCCCTCCCTACTCCCCTCCCGGCCCGGACAGGTCCCTAAAAACCAGGTCGAGTAGGGTTAAGTTTTAGGTATTGTATTTCGTCCAGGAATTTCTGGTGTTGGGTATTATTTTCGCTACATTGGAGTATAGGGAGAGGAGAGAGAGATATAATTAAGGTTAATGTCGCGTTCAGCAATATTTCAGCTATATAGCGATACATTGGATTATAACATTATAATAATAATTTTACTTATAATTATAAGTATAAGATTGTTCCGTGAACACCTTGCTGCATAATTTGGACCTATTTTGGAATAACATCAACACATGTGAGTTTACACCTGTTTTTCCTACCTGGTGTGATGATTTTATCGTCTCGTCGTTGTTACCTCCGTCGATCAGACGGAGGTCTAGGAGCGCAACGTGAAATCTCCCGCCAAATAATTGTCATATGGGGAACCCACGACTCATAGTATTTCCAATAGGGATCGTCATGGTTCCCGACGAAATCTTGAATCTTTTCTTTGGACACAAATGAATGCTTACGTCACAAAAGGTGTGTATCCTTTGCAGCGCTTCCACCGGGTCTCTTTATTCGAGGGTACTAAATTCGCGCGTGTACTTATAGCTTCGCGCTGGTACAGATGGCCGGTATGCGCTTTCATAAAAAGTAAATTTTCACGAAAGAAAAAACTCGCATTCCAGATAGTATAATTGGAAACTTCCTCGAGAATCTCTGAATCGGCAAAAAGATAAAGGACGAGTGTCATTCACCAGGATGCGAGTCGGAAGTGAGAAGTCAAATTCAAAGTCAGAGGTCAAAAACGTAAAACTCCGAAGAACTCTCTCGGCTTTTTCTTTTCTTTTTTTTTTTAGTTGGGGGGGGAGGGGGGTGAGGGTTGGGGAGATAGCGACTGAAAAAATATATCTTCCCATGCTTCAATCGTTATCTGTGAATCCGATCAACAACCTAGCCGGATAATCTGTCAAAAATTATCCGTCGTCTGGGTAAGGTTGAAGGGTCATCGGAAGCTCGAACTGTGATACAGGCAAAAACTGTTGTTGTTGTAGTCTGGAAAAATAACTCTGCCTCACGAGGCGCTCTCTCGGCTTTTTCTTTTCCTTTTGTTTGAAGATGGGGGGGGGAGATAGCGACTGGAAATATATATCTTCCCATGATACTTCAATCGTGCGCTCATGAATTCCACGGAAAAGCGGACATTGCTAAACAGCCCTTTTTCGCATAAAATTCACTCCACATTCTGTCGTAGACCCTATATTAGCATGCTGTTTGTTCTATTCGCTTCCTATGATCCCCGGGAACAAGCCAATAATAGAGAAGATGTGTTTTAATAGCGAAATATTTTTCCCGCAATTTTTTAACATGAAGAACTCGGGAAATTCTAAATTGTCAAAGAAGAAAAATTGCACTTTACTGAAAACTATACTATTTTGAAACATCTGCAGAAAAGATATGCATGTGGCGGGAGCTGTATACCTTAGTAAAAATAAGAGGTCAGAGTTTTAATTTTCTAAGTAGAAGAGATAAATTCACTCTAGGAATATTTTTTTGAAGAAAATGTGTAATTAATAAAGCACTTTTACCGATAAGATTTAAAAAGCGCACTCGTGATTCCATCACGATTTTTTGTCGATTCCGTCACGGACTAGATTTAACCCCTGGGATGATCCAGTCGCGTTTTTCTCACGATGAAAAAAATCTTATCATCCTTGGGTACTGTATGTTAGTAAGAGATGTCATATAAGAATAGTCAGATTGAAACAGAGCAGCAAAAAAATAGATCCGTAAACAGATGTCATATAGAATAGCAAACTAAACTTGAAACTACATGGGTATGACCACGGAACTTCCGAGTACATGACTTTGAATAAAGAAAAAGTCTTCCCAACGGTGATTCCGTCACGGTGGAATTCATGATCTGTGAATCCGATCAACAACCTAGCCGGACAATCTGTCAAAAATTATCCGTCGTCTGGGTAAGGTTGAAGCGTAATCGGAAGCTCGGACTGTGATACAGGCAAAAACTGTTGTTGTTGTAGTCTAGAAAAATAACTGGCATGCACTCTATGGAGAAGGGCCTCGTGAGGCACAAAGTGCAATTTTTTGTTGTTGTTTATCTGCAAATCCGCTCAACTCGATGGGTATCTTTCACTTGTTCTCACAGTTGCCTGGCCTGTGTGATATTGGGTGGTCGAAGTCTACGTATAGTTTTTTTCAATAAATTATGGAAATTAATATAAACATATTTTTTTAAATAGATTTTTTTATAAGTGTATTTCTCTTTCATCTTTGGCTCAATTAAAGTCATTCTCTAAAATGTGAAGCCGAGTTAATACAGTTTTTAATTATCTACCAAACCCTGTCCTCTATGACATAGAATAAAAGAGAAGTTGGGAATAGAACCGCTCAACACAGTCATTTCTAAACATCAAGTTGTACATAAGTAGTTTTACTTACTCTGTACAAGCTGAGGGCATTTTTGTGGCTTTTGAAAATTTTGAGATTTTTGCGAGTCTGTCCATATTTAACTAAGCGACGTCCAAGCGAGCTAATGTACGCGCGTTATATTCATATCAAATATGGTGCGGCTTGTGTTCAATGAGGCTTGGAATGTTTATACAATTAATTTTCTTCTCACTGTTACACAATAAATATTTGCTGCGTGGAATCCAGTCATTTGTTCCATAGGGGCAATATTCTCATCAGCCATCACCATTCAATGTGAATGTGATACATGTACAAGTCCATGGTCATTGATACAGTAAGGTGAAGGCGAAGGTGACCTGTAACACCAGTATACAAAATTATACCGAGCGCATTGAATCCTCATCATATGATGTTGAGACAGATCAGAACGAAGTGTCGGTAAAATCAGGTGTGTTTTGAAGAGCATTCTCTCATCAATGATGATGCTATACTGTACACATACAAAATATGAAGTGTTGCTGTGTCGGGCCTATAGCACAAAATCACAAGCAAGTTGGTACAACTAGGCACACAGGGTCTCATTTCTGTCGCTAACGTGTTGATTTGGGTGAGGGGATCCTCTCATGGGGAGGTGTGGGTGGGATGGGGCCTAATGTCTCAAGCACTTTTCCAGGTTTTCCATCAATATACTCTATTCCATACCCCAATATTTCAAGCACGTCAAATCAAACAAAAATTATTTGCTGGGAATGTGACTTTCACATCCCTGTCTGGACATGCTAGTGAGGAACCATTGATGAAGCTAACGTCCAACAAATGCAAAATTGAGCTTGGCATCCGGCCGTATGTTATTCAGTGATGTATTACGCTACGGACCCTGTTGCCTCGACGGAGGTCTTTGCGCTCATCCAGCGCTTGTTTTAATTTGAACGGTCGATTTTTGTTTTGTTTACTTTGTTTAGCCACTGTTAGGTGGTTTCTTCTTTCCAAACTTCCTGTCATGTTGCATCTTTTTTTTCTCGGATTCTCGGATGATTGGATTGAATTCAGTTGCTCCTAGTCCTATCTTGATATAAAACTTTTCTCTCTGTAAACAGTCTTTAGCAGTTTTATTTGAACGTTCATTCCCTGCCATGTAACGTGGGCTGGCACCCGTTTCAGAGCAACGCCAGTACCCAAAACCCTAATTTCCTTTGCTAGATATTCGATTTCGTGAGTAAGATCTGGTTCATTGTGGGATTCTGATTTATTTATGGAGATTAATGCACTACACACAACTCATCAACTTGGTCTGTTTTCTACTATCAATTACAGGCATTATTATGGCTATTAACTCACTAGAATAAACGGTTGCTTGAATCCTTTAGGAATCTTCAATTCCGGGATAATAAAAGCTGATCCAGTGTTGCTTTTATTTTCTTTTATCCATCTACGTAGATCTTCAGGCTATTTCGCGAGTTTATCTCTGGGTATTCCAGTGTTACATATTTAATGTAGTATGAGCTTCTTTTTTAACATACCACTGAGTGACTGATGTACAGTTGGGGCCCGTAGTTCCCAGGGAGTCAACTTTTTCTCTTTGACGTCTGCTAGTTCGTCTGCATCTTCATCGTTTTGTTCCTTAAAGAGTCTTGTAACCATTTATCGTTAAGATATTCCTATTTAGATATGTCTTCGGTGAGTTTATAACATATGTGTTTTGGACCAATAGGCTGAATTTGTCCAGCGAATTTTGGAGATTGTTCCTCTCGCCTTAGGTCCTTGAATTTCTCATTGGGTTCAACTAATATAGGATTGGGGGCGAGGTCCCGTCTAGCGCACCAGTTATTACAATGCATTTTTAGCATATGATGTTACTGTGACGTCAACAAGGCGACCATCTTACTCTTTTTACATTCTGTAGTAGAGCTCGAGTACGAGGTATATATATATATAGAGGAAAACTCATTAGCCCGAGAAATAATAAAAATATCTAGGGATCTCAAATGACGCTCTGATTTCTACATCACAATGGCGGTCATATTGAATTTGTCGCCGATCTTGGATAAAATTCAGGTGGATCCTATTTTGATTTTGGTCAGAAAATTGAGAACTATAACCATGTCAAATTTCATACTTTTCCCTAGAAATGCAGAATCTTTTACTGCCGTACTAAGGCCGGCAATTGCCGTACTAAGGCCGTTAATAACTACATTGAACAAACGACTAATACTGACGCTGCCTTGTTGCTTACCATTTCTGAGATTGTGTCAAGTGGATAAATTCGTCAAGATCGCTCATAACAATCTAATCCAGTGCAGTATTCTGCCATTTATGCCGGTATTATATCGTGCCAGATTAGGTCTGAACATTTTCCCAGTCTAAAAAAATGCCTATGAGAGACCTCTTTAGGCTTCTAGCTGTTCGTATTGCGTCTTGTAACCTCACCCTCATACACACACATCCCCAGAAGAAAGCATACTGGTAAAGCTCTAGACTATTTCCTGTTCCGGTTACGATAATTTGTATACCTATTGTCATATATATCAATATATCTTTATCTAGCTTTCGATATCTTTCGTTTTAATACAATTCACCTCACCCCTTCATGACGTCATTTCCAGTGATTACGCCACTTCCGGTGATTACGTCCATTCCGGAGTCCGGTGATTACGTCATTTCGGGTGACGACATCACTTCCTGCTCCTGACCCTGATGTTGTTCCGGATCCTGTTCCTGCTTCTGGAGTTGGGAGGCCTCATTCTCCCACTACTACCTTGATGAATGTTTTGATATCGATGACTCTATCCTACGATAAGTTAAATCCGAATCTGTGGGATTTGATTATATTCTGCCAAGTCGAAATTGTAAACAACGCTCCAAATTATCAGACTGAAATAAGTTCATGTCACCATACAACTCAAAAACATACAACTATTTCCTTCAAATAACTCGAAAAACTTACAATTACAAAATTTACAAAAAATGTAGTGAAATTCTCGAAGTGAGTTTTGGGAAGTTCACGCGGTTGTTTTAATCACGAACAGCATTTACTTGTGGGCCCACTACAATGAACTACTTGACACTTTTAAATATAGACAGGTGCACGTGAGCAAACATTCGCCTCGAAAACAGACCAAGGAGACCAATGGAGACATCTTTGTGAACCGAGTCTCTTGAACAGCGTTTAAATGACAGAAGTTTTCATAAATAAATAATCGTGCGAGATATGCATTCCGAATTTTGACTATCCATAAATGAAGACACATATTTACGATCTTTGACATTTTTTTCATCATCACAGAACCAGATTCGACATTTTCTGCCTCATTTTTTAACACTGAGATGTGAAAAGCACGTGTTGTCAATCCACTGTAATACGTTTTTTGGTCCCTGAAGATTCGTGCGCTGAAATCTCAAATACGTCGAATGTTGCTTACTTGTTCTATCTGTTTGGCTCAGCATTTGCAACTGATGTCTATTATGCACATATTTGGTAAACAGAGAGCTTTATGGTACTTTTCTTTGAAGATGAACACTTTTTCTTTCGATATGTTATCGAACTATTTCACAGCGAGCCCGAGATTTTCATTTGGCGGCGAAATGGAAGGATTCCTGTATGACGAGTAACTTCAAACAGCGGACAAGAAACTAGTATACTGTATTCGCAGAGTAACCCATCCAGCGGAATACTTTCAAAAGAACGATCACAAGCTCTGATGACATTTTCTGATGCAAATAGGTAATCATTACGGTGTATTCGTGGATCAGTTAACCCCTGTTCCACGTGTGACACAACAACAGCACATGAACGGCAGGTGATTGCCAGTCAGGTTCATTGAGCTTGTGTAAAGGATTAATGTTCCGAAGCCAGAAAAAGTCTAACTGAGCACGAAGAAATGTAAAACGCCATTCTTCCGAACAATGGCGTGCGCTTGACCACGTGTAAGGTTCTATATTTTAACAAATTCGAGTAGCTCTTTGTAGTTTACCCTCAATGGAGTGATGTTCAACTTTGTTCGTGAGTAAAACTGTCGCTACATATGTAGATTTTCCAAATTTCGAGAAATTCACAACACTTATGCTGTACAATTTTGTTCGAGTCAGTTGAAGGAAATAATTGTATTTTTGTGTTTTATGGTGTTTAGTATCATTCTGACATGAAATTATGTCAGTCTGATAAATCGGGGCGTTTTTGAAAATTTCTACTATAAAAATCCCAAAGTCAATCCGGATTTATTCTAACCATGTGTTGTCATTCAGGGGTCGTGAAAAGCAACTATTTAAATCAGTGTGATGTAAGATATATTTCAATCTTTCAGAAGGTATATTTTGGCATTTTCAGGTATGAAAGTACGGACCCCGAGTTTATAGAGGCGCTGGATTTACTCGACTACTTGTTCAAAAATGCTGGGATTCAGGTTCCTGAAAACTTTGCGCCTTGGCTAAGATTCTTCCCTATTGGATCACCGGTAAGATGACTGAATCTTCTGCTCATTTTTTTGCCTGTGAAGTATGCACAACATCGGGCACAATGTTAGTGCACTATAAACAAAATCGAATGTTTAACAGATCAACAGAAAATATCTCTTTCCACGGTTCCTGAATCTCTGAAGGATTTTCGGGGGGGGGGGAATTTTTCGATCTTTCGTCGACAATCTATCAGAGTTGCAATTCGAACAGC
>JAVTVY010047307.1:0-24427 GCA_036873755.1 Hanleya hanleyi | reverse complement strand
TTTTATTTCCAACTTTTGAATGATAGACAATTCCAAATTCGTTTGGGTACAACTATGTCTGATCATTTTGATCAAGACCAGGGTGTCCCACAGGGCAGTATTTTGTCTACTACTCTGTTTAGTATTAAGATCAATAGCCTGGCTGCAGTTCTGAATAAATCAATTGATGGCTCACTTTTTGTAGACGATTTCAATATATCGTGCAGTGGGAAAAGTATACACAGTATTGAGAGAACATTACAACTTTGTCTACACAGAATTCAGAAATGGTGTCTAGAAAATGGTTTCAAGTTCTCCAGAGCTAAGACAAATTGTATACACTTTTGCAGAAAATACTTCCAGCACGAAGATCCAAAACTAAAATTAGACGGAACTGAAATCAAAGTAGTAAAAGAGGTCAAATTTCTAGGCATGTGGTTTGATCAACGACTAACATTCAAATCACATATAAATTGCTTAAAAGCCAAATGCACGAAAGCTCTGGATTTGTTGAAAGTCGTTGCCAGCTATAAGTGGGGGGAGATCAGCAAACTCTCCTTCATTTATATCGATCGCTTGTTCGTTCCAAACTCGATTATGGTTCTATTGTTTACAATGGTGCAAGCAAGTCAAACTTGGCAAAGCTAGATCCTATTCTCCATCAAGGACTAAGGCTTTGCCTCGGTGCGTTCAGAACATCACCCAAAGAAAGCTTGTACGTAGAAGCGGATGAAATTCCTTTAGAACTTCGGAGAATTAAATTATCGCTGCAATATATCACAAAACTGCGTTCGAACCACTCAAATCCTGCATATAACTGTGTTTTCAACCCTGAGTACGCAGATTTATATTCGCTAAAACCCTCGATTATTCCACCTCTTGGAATCTGTATGAAACCACATCTTGTAGCAGCTGGTATCAAAGTTAGTCAGATTTTACCTAACGAGCTCTTGCCAACTCCACCATGGCAGTTAGCCACACCAGAAGTAGATATTTCACTGACTAAATATAAAGAGGCAGACACGAGCCAGCTCGTGTATACTCAGGAATTCGGTCTACTGAGAGAGAAATACAGTTCACATCAGGCTATTTATACAGATGGTTCTAAAGATGGTGAGAGAGTAGCATGTGCTACTATCTTTAGTTCCAAAACTAAAACGTATCGACTGCCAGGTAAAAGTTCCATATTTACTGCAGAAGCAAAAGCTCTATTATCTGCTTTAGAAGGTATTGGATCCACTAGAAGGAAAAAATATGTCATATTCTCAGATTCACTGTCATGCCTTAAAGCAATTAAAAATGGAAATTCCATTCATCCCACCATCTTGGAAATTCTACAATTATATGACACCAGATTTGATCAACAGATATTGTGTTTTGTTGGGTGCCTAGTCACGTTGACATCAAAGGCAACACTGAAGCTGATAGACTAGCTAAGGCAGCTTTAGATGGAGAAGTTGACCCTGTTGGTCTCCCATACAGCGATTTCAGACCATCTATCTGCGCATATGTAAGAAGGCTGTTTCAATCGCTATGGGATACTATGAATAATAACAAACTTCACGAGTTCAATAAAACGGTTGGTTATACTCACCTGAACAGTCATAAACGCTTCGACCAGGCCATGATTAGACGATGTAGGATCGGTCACACACGATTAACTCATGAATATTTACTAAAACAGGAGCAGATTCCAAGGTGTATACCTTGCCATGAAGATCTGACGGTGAAACATATTCTCCTGGACTGCATAGATTTTAAAACCGTAAGAGATACTTTTTATCGAGCAGATACGCTGGAAGATCTTTTTAGCAGAGTGAAAGAAGATTGTATTTTAGGTTATTTGAGAGAGATTGGTTTGTTGTACAAATTTTAATGTTTGTACCTGTTTTAACGCATTAGTTTACCGAGTTTTTGAATTGATTGCTTAGAATTTTGTTTGATCGTCGCTATATAGCTGAAATATTGCTGAATGCGACGTTAAACCCTAATTCTCTCTCTCTCTCTCTCTAAAAAAAACCCTTCTAAAAACTTTTAGAACAGCTATTTACGAGAATGGGGATGTAACTAGTAATTCCCATTTTATGATTCTTCTTGCAAGAAAAGTATTATTTTCAAACTTAACATTATGAAATGCGACATCAATATTATCTGACAATCATGTAGGAAATGTTGATAATAAACGTAAGCGAAACCAGTTATCCCTGATGTGTTTCATTGTTATCCCTATATTTCTTTCTGTGCCTTTCCTCGGATTCTGCGATGTTTGAGAGTTTTGTCAATGTTTTGCGCAGTTTGCGCCAAACTTCTGTTACGGTACCATGCCGTTTTCGGCCGTATACGATAGAACACCACCAGTGTTCCGCCTTTTAAATGTTTCTAGTCTAACTGTTGGTGGAAGTTTTGTAGCCATTTTGCTTATTCGCGGCCATAATCGATCAAACAAACAAATGCCAAAATCAGGCGAGCGCGCCAACAACAATATGTCCTTCCACACATCCACACACAGCTGTATTCCCCGCTGTGATTGGTCAGTATTACACACAGCTGTAGAAATTTAACCAATTATAAGCGAGGACGTTTCGGTCCTCGGTTAAATCCGAACCAAGTTAAACTCCTTTGCCAGAAGAGCTCGCACACTTCCGGATTTTCGTGATCGAAACGTATTGCGTTTTCATGGAAAGTTATTAGAGGTAAATAAAGATTATTCCATACGATAAATTCAAGAAGCGCGAAAAAAAGAGCCTCTGAATTTTGATTCAGGCGCGCGATTGAGCGCTTTCACTGTCGCGCTTCTTAAATCCGAAGCACTGCCACCCCCACCAAACACGCCTCACTGGTTCAACCTATCGTGCCATGAGCAGATGGGAGCTGTGACAGACAAATAGACATTCCAGCAACTCTAGGGAAAATGCCTGGTCCCAGGGATGTCGTTTAGTGAAAACCCCATGTCTCTCACCCCATTGGTCCTCCCTGTCAAGCTCCATATCTGGTGTGCATGCTTACTGGACTCCATGCATGTGCACTCTGCGCATTCTACAGCCGACAAATGCCTGGTCCATGGGCTCTCGTTTAGTGAAAACCACATGCCTATTGCCCCACTGGTTCTTCATATCTGGCTGCATACCTAGTACGCATGCGCATTTGATGCCGCGCATGCAGTCTTTCCATTTTACTCTAGGGCATGCCTGGTCCAAGGATTCATTTTGGGGCTAAGTCATTTCAGGATGAATTACTGAAAGTAGACTGTATTCAAAAGATTAATACCTCAACTCCTGTATTCTCATATTTAGTATGGAGAGATTGGATTCTGCAGAGTAAATCAGCATCGGTGATGGAGGAATACAGATGTCGCTGCTTCAAATTCATGGAGTAAAGCTTCTTGTAAATCAGGGTTTGACAGCAGCCAAAGTGGTCTGCCATTCTCCTGGCAGTGTAGCCCATTCCATATAGGAGTTTCAACTCTTCAGGAGAAATATCCACAGATGGCCTTCCTTTTCTCCCTGCCATATGAAATTAATAAGATTACCATTTAGTAAGTGTATAATATAAATGTATGGTAAAACATTGTAATGCTACAATAACCAAGTATTTTTGAATAACTGTATTGAAGTAAGTGGACTTTCGATCACTTCACATGGCAGCGAGGTGAAGCGTTTTTAACATACATGTATTGAGCTAAATGGAGCAAATTGTTCGATAACTGTGGATAATTTAAAAACTATCGAAGATAAAACGGTTTAGCCATGGGATTGTTTTGACAACATGCTAAAATTATTAAACAAACACATCAGTTTTGTTATCATGATGAAATTTCCTATCCTATCGAATACTATTATCAGATTCACCTCGATATTTCCCGCCGTGATCTGTGAATATGGGTCAATCATTAGCTAAGGTGAAGTCCACTTTCTCAAATGCACCGACGCAATGACATATTATAATCTTTGATAACTGCTGGTAAATCAACACAATGCTTTGAAAAGGCCATCAAAGGTATACTGTCCATGCCTGCCAGACATTGCTATGTTTTCTGAGTTAAAGGAAAACTCAGTTTATTGGAAAATGTTCAGCGATGTGCTTGTGATAAATTGCTTTTCCAAGTACATGTTCTTATAACTGACCTTCAATGATGTTCTGAGCAGTGCTTATGCAGGAGTCAAACGAAATCCCCACCCCCCCCCCCCCCCAACCTCGGGCAAGGGTCGGGTTTGACACGTTTTCAGCCCTGTTTATGTTCGTATTGAGTTAATATTTCTTTTACCTAGGAATGGGACATAAATTGTATTTGGTTGAAGTTTAGGTGGGGATTCACTTCAATGTTTTACCCAGAGGGTAGGGCATTGAAACATTTTAACAATTCTCATTTGCTAAGTCCCCACTAAATCCCAAGATTGGGGTGGGGGGGGGGGGGTTCGCTCGACTCCTGCATTAAGGTCTAGGGGAAAGGTGGTATAGTTTTTGGAGAAGATAAAGCTTTATTTCAGTGCCCATTTGGCGAGAAGTATTGAACAGCATTTCCATGCAGCCTTCGTATTCTGGAGATATTCAATATGGCGCCAGCATCCAGATAGACTATACATATACACTATTTTAGGGGCCTGTGATCTGGGATAGTAAACCTGGATTTGTCATTATGTACAACAACAGGTGACTGGTTCAGCCCCTTAATTTGGGGTTGTGGGGGGGGGGGGGTTATAGCTAGCTGACGCCTAATGCGAATGCAAACATTGCTCAAACTGCCCACAGTGAGATATGTGAGCCCAGTGAGCATGTAAACGCGGACTATTTATCGGTAATGGAAAATCACACCTGCAGACGGAGAGAAGTGTTGGAAACTGGGGTCTGTATGATGATATAAGTCTACCGCGTAGCGTACCCATATATTTGACTAACCTGAATTAACACGTGCAGCTTTGTACTGTGTAGAAGGAGTAGATGAGTTGGTGGTTCTCTCAGGGGATACCGCATCTCTAAGGTCCTGCAGCGCTGTGCTCAGCGACTGGGTTGTTTCGTGTTGCAGTTGTGAAGAAATGCGCTGAAGATTCACATGGCACTCGTTCAACTGTTGCGAGAAGGTGTCATTTCCGCCGTTGTTTTCAAATCCAGCAGATACTAAGCGTATGGTGCGACTAATTCCATCCAAAACTGATTCTATACCTGCCATGATTTCACCACACACCGATCAATTGTGGGTCTGCGAAGCTGTCACCAAAATCACAGCGGGCAAATGACCTTCCTTGGCACAGGAAGTACAACCCGTAGATAGAGAGGGAGAAGTCATTATAGAACTGTACCGGAAATGGTTAATTATTGATATCAAAAATAAACTTTTATTTTTGATATCAAAAAAAGAATTTTTGATATCAAAAAAAGAATTTTTGATATCAAAAATAAACCGTTTATTTTGGATATCCAAAATAGTATTTTTGATATCAAAAATTCTTTTTTTGATATCAAAAATTCTATTTTGGATATCCAAAATACTATTTTGGATATCAAAAAAAGAATTTTTGATATCAAAAATAAACGGTTTATTTTTGATATCAAAAATAGAATTGTTGATATCAAAAATAGTATTTTTGATATCAAAAATACTATTTTTGATATCAAGAATTCTATTTTTGATATCAAAAAAAGAATTCTTGATATCAAAAATAGAATTCTTGATATCAAAAATAGTATTTTTGATATCAACAATTATCCGATTAAATACCAAAACGGCGCACATTTATTTTTGATATCAAAAAAAGAATTTTTGATATCAAAAATAAAGGAATAAATACCAAAACGGCTTGCCATACGTTGGAACGTTACGGCGGTAACGTTCTCTCCAATATACAGATACCCTCAGGCGTTGGAACGTCACGGCAGTGACGCCCTCTCCAGATATAGCACCCAGTCGTTGGAACGTTAAGGATATAACGCTCTCTCCAGAGACGTGGCAACTCGGCGTGTACTTCACCCCCCAGTCGTCGGAGCTTGACCGTAACTTGTCAGCTCACCAGTCTGCTTCCTGCACAGGTAAGTATAGCCCGGCGTCTCAACCCTTACGGCTGCTGCGACCCGTCTATAGACACGCCTGTGACTACACGACGATCTCTCAGGTAAGTATCACGCCCCACTCAACTCTCATGGACCGTCAGGACAATTACTCGGGTATATCATGTGCTATTACCATTTCATCTGGTACCGATGAAACATCGCACGGTCTGTAAACTGCCGTTGTAATCTGTGCCCTGGGCTTGACCATACAGTCTGTAAACTTTGTTACCACTTTTACATCGGTAAAAGGAAGCTCGCCCTCTGTAACGTGTGATAAATACACGTGTCCTACAGGAATCTGTATATCTTGTTACCGCTTTTACATCGGTAAAAGTGAGCCCACCTGCACCGTGCCTTTATGCGTGATAAATACGCATGTTCTCCCCGTGGGACCTGTGGTCTGTGTTTCTTTATTTAACGTGTGACAAATACACGTTTCCCTCTTGAAAGATCTGTGTTCTGTAGATGTCTGTATTGAACGTGTGATAAATACACGTCTCCTTCCAGTTGAATCTGTAAGCTGTATCTGTTCGTGTGATCTGTGTGCTGTATCTTTCTCGTGTGCTGTGTGCTGTATCTTTCTCCACGGTAGAATGGTGATCGGTCTGGCTGGACTGGTACTGTACTGTTTATGATCTGTGCGTCTTTATCTGCCCGTATGTGTGATAAAGACACATGTCATTCCAGTTGAATCTGTAACTTGTCCATGGCCAGCTATACGCCGTCTGTGTAACTGTTTGCGGCCTTCACTGCTTCCAAGCGCCCGGCCCAGTTTATCGATGTTTCCCGACGAAAATAGCCCGCCCGCCTGTGTCACGTCTCGGCCCGCCGGCTGTAATACTGCGACCGTTTCCGTCCCGTAAAGCGTTGCCCGGCTATCGGCGACGAATAAACAGGCTCCACGGTACGTTGTAGGATTATGGCAGGGGGAAACTTGGTTGATATATCCCTGTATTTAGTGCAGTTGTATACTTCTGGGGAGGGAGGGAATCTCTTGACTATAGTCATACACCGCTACACGGTCAAGAAGATCAACAAATATTGTGGCTTAAGTCTCAGTGCAGCGAGATAGCACAGCAATATTGTCGAAATTATCAACCTACTGGTATAGACACTAAAGCCCTATTTTATACTGAAGTTAGAACATGCAAGTTGCCTAAATGTGCTACAGGCAAACGCATGTCTCGTTACAGTGTTATAGAATTCCCCAACTACATGTACATATAACACGCCGGTAAACGTGTTCCCTAAATTATAGTACAACCACAAACACGTTTCCACACTGAAAATGCGAGCCGCAAATTCTCATTGGATTGGCGTGTTTTCACAGGTTACACTAGCTACAGGATTCATAATCTTTTAGATTCCCAGGCCAAAACAACTGCCTATTACGGCCAACCGTAAATTGTGCCAAAAATCAATAAGTTACAGGCTGACCTGGACGTGTTTCTCCGGCCCTCAATTTCTCATCTGACCCCGCTCTCTCCGTGCGTCCGAGCTTATATATGGCTCCCGCTCTTCCGTGAATAAAAATAGAAACAGACCCGTTCTCCTGCAGATAAAATTAGCATAAGTCGACGATGCCAGCGCCCTCTTTATTGTCACTTACACCACACTTCTCCGAACCGTTTATATGGACCTCGCTGAATGAATCTGGCTATGGAAGAACAAACCATAATTCATAACTAACGTAATCGTTAAATATCAGCTTCCAACTCGCTCTGGTAAGCGAGAAATACAGGGGAAATGCATTTCCGAGATCCTCCTTGCTCGATGTTGACGACACGGGTCAAGGTCGTCCTTTCCACATTCCAGCGCAGTACACGGTCCTGATCCAAACTGTTCTCTACACAAACGGGTAACCGTTACATAGCCTACAGTTTCTTTGAACTCATGAAGTATATTATTCACAGCATCCCATAAAGATGGAAACAACCCTCACATAAGTACAGATAGGCAGTCTAAAATCGTTATATGGGGTTACAACATAATCAATCTCATCATCTAGGGCTGCCTTAGCCATTCTATCAGCATCTTAAACTCAATTAATGGTAAAGGCTGTTAAATTAGGATTTTTCATTGTCGTATGACATCTATACATGAAGAAATTAGCTTGAAGTAGGAAGTAATTGATAGTCTGCCGACTAAGATTTAGCATTAAAAAAAACTATGTAAAAAGGGGTGAAATGTTTTCCGGAAATAATGTGAAGAAAGGGATTGTCTCCCTTGATGTGGAGATGGGGCTGGAGTAAATAGCTCATTGTCATACGGGGAAGTGGTGAAGGTAACTATTGAGCTGCCATTTGCAATTTTGTGGCGGAATAAGCAAAAGCTGCTCATATTTTTTGGAGGGAGGGGGAGGAATTGTTCATTGAATCTTACTAAATTTATTTGAGAGAGAGATTTTAGGTTTGATGTCGCGTTCAGCAACATTACAGCTATACATAGCCAAGTTGACATGGCTTCGTTCGTTCCTTTACCGTACTAAAGGAACGAACGAAGCCATGCATTACAAAAAGTTATGGCGCACATGCCCATACGTTTATCCCATAAACAGCGCCACATAGGCTTGGTGCGAACAGAGGCGCCATTTTCAGAAATACTTGACCAGTACGCAGATGTTCTCTGGTTTCCCACATTGTTTTACAATTATCAACATCGTAGTCTTTTAAAACTTTATAGAAATTCATGTAAATTACTGTACTTGGTGGTTAAATTGGTTACTGAATAATACATGTGAATGTAAATGAGACTTTTCGTCTTGCGAAATTCGGTGCAGCTTACACGACTGCGGTGTAAAGAAATGTCATCCTCCTTTCAGTGTTCATTCGGTATACAAAAGGTCAGGAAACAAGGCATTATTTGAATGGTTTATTTTTGTCATTGGTACTGTTAAAAGCCCGTACTGTGGCCAATCAAAATAGTTTTCTCTTGCGAACTCCCCTTTCCAGCACGTGCGCGAAAGGGAATCGGCAGGGAAGCAGGTCAAAATGTCAACAGACCATTTCCATTCAAGTCGCGGGAGTGTCAAGTCAGACAGTGGCTGGCATAAACTATACAACGCACACGGTCGAGATTTGATGAATGAATGAATGATTTATTGCCAAGAACAGTGGCGCCCTCTGAGGAGCGAGTACAGAACTATTACAATACACCACAAGTTAATTACCGTAAACTTCTGAATAAACGTACAAGGAAACAAAAATCTTACCAAGCTGACTAGCTGTTAAGTGTTGACTAGAACTTGAATATTAAGAATAAACTCGAAGGTGGAACTTACTTGTTAATGTTTATGTAACATTAACATCAATATGCAGCTTTCTACGCTTAAAACACTCGATCACAAACCTGGATAATAATCGGCAGTGTCTAGGTTCTTCATTAGTCATTAACCAGGACAATTTCTGGCTGCCGGGCAGATTATTAAAACGTGGACAACCGTTGCATACTTCCTTAATGAACACCGACCTGATGTCAGAGTAGAGCGGGCAATTTAATACAAAATGAACCTCATCTTCTACCTCATTTTGATCACATAATTTACAAATTCAGTTTTCTAAACGAGTATTATTATACCTTCCCCTCTCCACATTTAATGTGTGCGCGCTAATGCGTAGGGCTGTAAGGTGTTTTCTACTCTCTTTTTAATAATTGTCAAATATTTCTCTTGTTTGAAATGCTCTTTGAAAGTGCTGTATGTTCTCAATTTACCGGTGCAATTTTTAATTTGTGTATGCCACTTCTGTTTATATTGAATGGTAAGTTTCTTTGTTACTTCTCTTAATAGCCAAGCAGCTTTAAACTGCATTGGCTTGAAGAATACATGTTCAAGATTAAGATATTTCAGGATAAATTTAATCGTTGCTCCCCACTCTGTCAAAGGTCGGTGATCAATTGGATCAATATTACATGTATAAGTTTCATATAAGATAGAATTAACATCTGTGGTACTTAATCTGTACCAATACTTAATCATATTGATAATAACATCAATATATAAAGGGACACTACCAAGTTCTCCAAGTACTGAAGTGTTTGTGCTTTTCCTGTGCACCCGGAGTATAGTTTTACAAAACTTAATATGAAGTTTTTCAATGGTTAAATCAGCATAATAATCATATACATCAGAACGTGTTTTGTTAGCGTTAAACATACCCCAGATTTCACTACCATATGTTAAGATAGGCTTAATGATGTGGTTGAATAAATGCTGAGCAGTGCTAACATCGACCTCAAGAGAATTTAGCTGCTGACTAAGTTTAAAGTAGGCTTTTAGGCCTCTCTGATAAAGGTCAACTTTTGCTTTGGTAAATTTTCCTGATGCGGAAAAGATGATACCTAGATATTTATAACTATTGGCATTCTCTAGTTGTTTGCCCCTATAATGAAAATCTGTGGTAAATACCTTACCTACTTTATTAAAAATCAACACCTTAGTTTTGTCTATATTAACATCTAAGCCCCAATCACTACAAAATTTGTCCACCTTATCTATACATCGTTGCAATCCCCGTTCAGAGGAAGACAATAAAACAACATCGTCAGCATACAGAAGGCAGTTCATATTGGTTGTGTTGAGCGAAACAGGGTCACACGTTTGATCAAAATATGATGGCAAGTCATTAATAAAAATTTTAAACAAAGTTGGGCTTAATGGGTCGCCTTGTCTAACACCAATATTTGACATAAATTCATCTGTTAGTTTGTCTCCAAGTTTCACTCTGAGACTGGTACTGTTATACATATTTTTAATTAAATGATAAAATTTGCCGTTGATACCCATCTTTGCCATTTTCAGAAAAAGACCTATATGACTCACCGTATCAAAGGCTTTTCTAAAGTCCATAAAACATGTGAACAATTTCCCAGAAGCCGGTTTAATATATTTATCAATTAGTGATTTGAGGATAAACATATGATCGATAGTCCTAGCATTTCTAGTGAAACCTATTTGTACTGGGTTAATAAAGGAGTGTTTCATTAAGTACTCATCAAGACGATTATTTAACACAGAATTGAAAACTTTGCCCAAGCAACTATTAATAGTAATTCCCCTGTAATTACCTGGTTGATAAGAATCCCCACTTTTGAAGATGGGAGTAATCCATCCAGACTGCCACATAGAAGGATATATCCCGTTTATTAAAATACTATTAAATAACTTTGTAATACATGGTAATAAGACATCATGGCTGCATTTAATCATTTCATTGAGTATCTGGTCCTCACCAGAAGACTTATTGTATTTCAAAGATTTGATATCATGAGAGATTTCACCAGGCTCTAGTTTATAGTCCAATTCATTAAAGGTCAACCCAAACGCTCTGAGGTCAAAAATATAAAAAAAATAGTCCTTTCGATTCTGAAAATAATGATATTTTTTTCATAATTTTGTGCAGTCTGGTTGGCGAGATACTGCCGTTTGAAAGGTGAAAATCGCTCTCCTGTCAATTCCAGCTGTGACGTCACGGAGGGAAGCCGTCTTGTATTCTCTATGTTAAAGCCGTATACCACAGTCGTATGTAGCTGCTGATTTCTGGAGATTTTCGGAGTATCGGGGCATCATTTTTAAATATGCCGCGACGTTGTGTAGTGGGAGGTTGCAGTTTTACTACAGATGACGGTGTTAGTATTCATTTGTGGCCCAAAGACGAGAAAATCGCTGCAAATTGGACGAAATTTGTACGCAACACGAGAGTGTGGAAAGAGGACCCGAGCCAGTACTCGTATAATTTGCTCGGCACATTTTGACAGAAAGACATCATTCGAGGACATCTACAGCGTAGCAGTTGAATTCGGGTACAAACCAAAACTAAAGAGAACAGCTATTCCAACTATCAAACCTAAGAACAATCAGAATGTGACGGCAAAGAAATCGGACAAGGAGAATCTATCACGGACATCGGCTGAACGAACCTAGCCTGCAAGCGAGGCCTCGGGCAGGGTGACGGCTGTACATGCCCTGCTCGCTCTCGCGTGGCATTTGTTGCTTGAGCACCTACAGGTTAGACTGGATGAGTCTCTATTTCATATATACTATTTAATAATAATAAAATGATCTTTCATAAATATATATACGTTTGATAAGTAAATAAATAAAAAAACACCAATTGGAGTGAATGGCTGTAGATACAGAAGTGATAATTATACTTTCATAATCCCTTGACATTTGAGATTGTGGGAATATCATTCGATTTCAATTTAATTGAGGTAATTTGTCGAAAATTGAGCAAATGTGAATGCCGATCCACTCACCACGGCTTACTTTTCGCCATGAATGTCCAAAGTTTTTTTTATCAAACTATATAATCCTGAAATTGGTATTTCATGGGGATTATGGGAAAACAAACAAAATTCAAATCGGACGTATATCAGTAGAGTTATCAACAGTTTACTGTCCATACTGCCGAATCCCGGGGTTTATCCCTTCGAAAAGGCTGCCTCGGTCAGTAACAACAATAACAACACAGATGTGCTCGTTCTTTACATCACAGAATCGTTCTACATTCAATACAGTTTGAAATATATGGACATTTGGTCTTATAGATGACGATAATAAGGTTTCCAGTCAAGTTGCATACCAATCTGTACTCAACAAACGACCTCTCCGAATCCTGTCGTCGTCGAGTTCCACGTTGTCAGAGTGGTTGTCACTGTCAGAATCGGAGCCGTACGGCTTAAATTGATAGGGCTGAATTCCGCCGTTGGTCTGCAAACAACTGTTAATTTGCCCGTCATCATCCTCCTCTATGTCTATTTCATCTTCTTGGCGAAAAATATTTCCATCTAAGCAGCTGATATCGCTCGAATCGACATCTGAACCGCAGCTCTGACTGCACTCGCTTTCCATGTTATCCGCTGTTTTTTCTCAGGCAACTTCCTTGCGTGACGTCATCAACCCAGCTGTGAAAGTGTGGAAAAGCCCACTTTGCTCCCATATTACGTGTGTTTCTGATCAGATTAGAATTTTTTCAATATTTTTTTCATACAAAGTGAAGTATGAACTATGATTTTTAAGGATTTTTAGACCAAAAAAAATTCCGTTTGGGTTGACCTTTAAATGTAGTATGGAGCTCTTCGATTCGCAATTGACCCTTAAGTTCATTAAGTTTATCTTCCATGCTTTCTGGGATTGTGTTCAACGATTGAAAATGGTTCATCCAGTCATCTGGGCATATTTTCTCATATGGCTTACTTCTTGTTTTATCAGACTCTTTTAATGAGTCGAGCAATTTCCAGTAGGCTTTAGGATCTTGCTCATGCAAATCATTTAACTTATTCAGTGCTGCCCTTTTAAACTCTCGCTGCTTACGTCTTCTTGCCTTATTGTATTGCTTAGATAACCTACAAAAGGAGCCTTTAATGAACGGGTCTTTAGGAAACTTTTCTCTAAGATTACCCTTATAAATCAAATCCCTTCGCATGGACTTCAGGTCCTTGTCAAACCATTTAGGATCACTTTTCGGTTGCTTTTTAGTTTGGGGCATTTGCTTGGATGTTGATCAATATTTCTTGTCTTTTTGATATCCATATATTGTTAGCAAATGCTGAAATATCCACGTGAACACCATTTGTGCGACGTATGCAAGGGAATGACACTTTCACTGATGCAAACGCTATCCTGTACGGTTGAGGTGCAAGTGAGCTCAGGCTATATACATTTATAAGCAGAGGCAAACCAGTTCAGCATATCGAACATCTATGACCCCCTCTCCAACCCTTACCGCCAGACATGCCCCCCCCCCTTTCGAAATGTAAGTTTATTATATTTAACTAAGAATATTATTGTACAAACACCAGAGATTGGCAGGGTACGGTACAAGGATGAGAAAACATGAGTAAACATATAACAAGTCAACATGCAAGTGTTTCTGTATAATACATAGCAAGATTATAGGATATATAATGGCTGTAGTAGCGTGGAGCTATAAGTTGGCATGCCCAGATTATGTTGACGGCATACATATTTTTTACTACTGATACAGATTCTGGTCGTATATTTATCAAACCTATGGATAGTTCTTGAACTACCCAGAAACCTGAACTGCTAGACAAGACAACAGATCTTGGCGTAAGGTAGTGCACTCAGCTATGTGCTTGCAGATCTTTGGACAGATAACGGGATCATTATTAGCCATTAAATAGAAGAATGTTTCATGTGCAGAGTTAATATTGATGAAAGAAGAATCATGAGTATTTATAAAGGTGTATAAATTTTGTCTTAGTGTTGTGTAGCTTGGACAAAATAGCAAGAAATGCTTTTCGTCCTCTACGTCGTTCGGACAAAAGGGACAAAAGCGAAACTGGGGAAGCAAGTTGGTATAACGACCCCTCTCAATCATCAGCTGATGGTTACTGACTCTGTTGTTACGCGTGTGCTCCAAGTATGCTCAAGAACTATCCAGTTTTTGAACGTTCTGTATGTTCTTAACTTGCTGCCTACTCCATTAGAGATGTTATCATTATGTAGGATAGATTCGAATATGTCCTGTATGTGTTGTTGGATAGAAACTTGTAGACTAGATGGGTTTATATATGTTGGGTTACAATCAAGTATGTTATCCAAATGACCTAAGGCAATCAAATGTGTCCTTGTTGAGGAGAGCCAACAAGACCTTTTCTGGTGTACCATAGATATGTTTGCCTGATAGTGCAAAATCCAGGTTAATATTTTTAGCCTATCTTTCAGCCTCGCCAGGTACTTGGCAGAACTCAGTAAAACATCTTGGATTAAGGGGAATTTTCCAAGCTCTGCCCTAGTGGCCCAGTTTGAAGACCTCTTGTTACACCCCAATATATACTTGCAAAAATTAATATGCACGCTTTCCACTGGCAATTTATCTGATTGTGATATTGTCTTAACATAAGGGCCCCATAGTTCACTACAGTATAATAATACTGGTTTGATGATTGTGTGAAACAGCTTGATGCTGATACTAATAGGTGGATAATGTTTTAGTACCGAGTGATACAGATGATAAAGACATTTCAGGCCTTTTCCTTTCAACTGTATAGCCTTGTTAAAGTTTGCACGGCTGTTTAACAATATACCAAGATAATTGTATTCATGAACGATATTAACAGAATGGTTGTTAAAATAAAACGTTGGAGGAGCGATTCGACAGGTGCCTTTAGAAACTATCATTATATTAGTTTTATAAATGTTAACTGGGATGTTGTTATCTTTGGAGAATGAGGCGAGAGCATTTAGACAGTTTTGCAAACCCTTCGGACTTTCTGATAATAGGATAGTATCATCAGCAAATAAAAGGTGGTTAATCTTCTGGTCTTCATGAAGTGTGACAGCATCGCAGTTTTCATTGAAGTATTTACCTATGTCATCTACATAGATATTGAAAAGTGTAGGAGAAAGGTTACATCCCTGCCCGACTCCTCTGTTACTGGTGAATGAAGGGGAGAGGCCTTTTGTGGTAATTACACGATAACTTATGTTGTTTTACATTGCTTGAATGAGAGAAAGTGTTTTTCAGGCCTTGCTGTACGTCGAAATCCACGGGTATCCAAACGGATACCCGAAATTTCAGTTTATGGGTATCTACCAGTATCCGCTGAAGTGACGAGAAATTGAAGTGTGGAGATTAAAGTGGAATATTTATGTACTCTTTTCATGTTTACTGTTGTTAATAGGATAATTGATTCTCGCATCATGTTCCCCACCCCTGTTCAGCCATTCGATTCATTGGGCTGATCTTTGACCGTTCAATCAACTGTCAAGCTTAAATATGATAAATGGATAAACTTTCTCTTGAGCAACTTCAATAACATGCAGCATTTGTGAAATTTAATATGTCCAGGATTGTCTCCTTGAATTAATTTAATTTGGAGCTGTGAAATGGAGTCCCTTGAAATTTTTCGATTTGATGTTATGGACCTTGGTAAAAGGGTTTTCGTTGGTAGCAATATACCATGCAACATTCATAAATTTGATACACTGCTTAATAGCATGAGCTTCAGATGTTCCAAAACTAATGCTTGACTAGGTCGGCTAAATTCAAGCTGGTATGCTTTTTCATGACATTTACTATCCAAGTGCCACGATAAACTCGGGAGGAGAAGATGTGTGGTTCCCTGTTTGCCATAATACATCCGTGGACAGTTTCAAAGAACGCCTGTGTGAGGACAGGTACAACAAGAGTTGTCGCCCATGCTTCACGAGTTCAACAGAAAATCTGTCGGCCCCAGTACAGAAAGTCAACATCTTTCGGCTGTAGATCCATTTATGCAACCCATCCGAACCAGCCAAAAAGAATAAAAAAGTGATAAAGACCTAAAGAATTATTTTGAAACGTTTGAAGAGCCAAAGCATAAGGAAAATTTATTTATTTTTGCATTTCTTGATGCCGCCTATACTTACAACATTACATGAGCTAAAGTAACTCGTGGTGCGCATTGCACGATGGGAAGGAAACCTGACCGATTTCCAAACTGTCCAACGATGTATTGTCTACAACCTGCACTATTCTGCCTTTGCAGGTTTTGGAAATTGTTTCTGAATGTTTGTTGCAGACACAAATTTCGTTTTTTCGTCGTTCTGTATGAAAACAAAACCATCCTTTACATTATCTGGCCATCCGTTGAAAGCCTGTACAGATATTGTCTTTCCTTTCGACATTTTCGCCATTGAAATCAAACCCACGCGAGCGTGTCCTCCATGTTTACCATGGTTGCATTATCGATCGACCGTATTGCATTCTCCTATGCACGGTTGTTTGTGATTATGCTCGAACCTAGAGATGATACAACGAAAATCTCCCAGTACAAGAGAATGCAAGCAACTGCCATAATTCGTCAAGGAGTTAGACGTCGTAAAAATATGAACTTCCGCCATTTGTAAAGTCTGCGGTCGATGATTTCTATGTAAAATATGTTTATTTTGATCGACAAAATTTTCCCCCGACATTATTTTACGGGTATCCAAACAGATTCCCGTGAAACGAATGAACGGATATCTCTACGAGTATCGGATACCCGTCGAAACGCAAGGCCTGTTTTTCCAGTTATACCTTTAGCTGCCAGCTTTGCAAAGAGTATGTCGTGATTTACCATGTCAAAAGCTTTTTGAAAATCAACAAAAGCTATGTACACTTTCCTTTTTCTTGGACAGGTATGAGTGGAAAATAGATTTTGCAATAAATATATTGTCAACAGTTCTATGGTCTTTACGAAAACCACCCTGGTGAATCGTGAGAAGATCATTATTTTCCAGGTGGTCAACAATTCGGGCATTTATTATCTTGGTATATAACTTTCCCAAACGGGATAGTGACCTGTATTAAGGATTAAGTTGAAGAGTTTAATGACCTGGTCAATGGTACGGGGTATTATACATTTTAATAGTTCATTTGGAATGCTGTCTGGGCCTGGAGATTTTTTGGATTTCAGGGAATGTGTAATTTCAAGTATTTCGATAGAGGTAATGGGTAGGTTAATGACATTGGACATCGAGGAGGAGCTCTGTACATCGTGGGTGTTAGTGGATGAACTGGACTGATTATTGTTTTGAAGTGTTCAAAACAGTCATCCGGATCAAGCTTACAGGATGCCTCTTTACCACGTAGTTCCTTTATTAGGGCCCAGTATGCAGTTGGATTAGTGTCCTGCAGACCGTCGAGTTTGTTCACAAGCTTATCGAAGAATGTTTTACATGTATGTTTTGTTAAGCGTTTGTATTGTTTTTTGGCTGTGAAATATTTCGTAGCATTCGCAGCATAATCATCTAGCGCTTTCATTTTATGCATACAGTTATCCATTATTTGTTTATAAGCTTTGCAGTCTTGGTCGAACCAACGGCGTTTTCGATGGTGTTTCCTTCTTGTTTTATCAATACGTAGACTACATTGGGCGACTATTTGAATAATATCGTGAAACTGAGAAGTAGCTACTTCCACTCCTTCTGTTGTCTGTGGAAGAGGGGACATGATGAACTGATTAAGCTGATGTGCTACAGCTGGTGAGCTTAAAGCTTGGTACACTTTAGTGGGACTAGAATCCTCCCATTTAAAACGATGTGGGACTTTTTCATAGACATACTTATTGTTAAGATTGGCCTTATTGGGTATTGTAATCTTACAAGAGAGTTGGCAGTGATCGGAGAGAGACCTACCTTCATGGACACGCATGTACTTAACATATGGAAACAAGGTGTCAGATGTCAAAATATAGTCGACTGCACTTCTGCCATTCCAAGTGAAACATGTAAAAGCACCAAGAAGGTCGCCTATATTGCGACCATTCAATATTCGTAGGCTTGAGGCAGTGCAGAGACTGATCAACTTGCGCCCAAAAGTGTTTACATGCGTGTCCATGTTACATCTTGGTTTCATACTATCAACAGTATATACATCGAGAACAGGAACATGTTGGTCATTATCAAATGGAACATAATCAAGGGAAATTGAAGAACGAGTATTAAAGTCACCACCTAACAATACATAGCATGACCCTCGGAGGGCACTTAAGTCCCTTTCAAGGATCGCAAATGGGTCAACATCAAGTGTGTCCCACACTGGCGAGTTTCTTGGTGGGATGTAAATTGATCCCAACAGAATGTCTGCGTCCAAGCCGAAAGCTTGTCCCTGAATTTTTACCCAAAGTACAAAAGGATTCTTTGTGTCAACAGGATGAATCCATTTATGGAGGGGGCTTTTGTAATAAAAGACAATTCCCCCTCTGTCATTGTGGCAGGTCCTACACAATTGATGGTATCTGTAGCCCTCGATAGCAAGATCATTTTTGGTACATTGGTGAATAAGTCACATGCCTGCCCAGAGTGAAAGAAGTCTTCCTCAGAACGTGTACACAGAAGACCAGAAATATTCCAACACGAATATTTTAAACGTTCATTCATAATCAAACAGTTGCAATCACCAAGATGCTAAGAGTCCGCACTACACACAAGTACAATGACTAGACTATGGTTTTAGAGGTAGAGATAATGCATCTATAAGTGGTTCACTCAGAGTCTCTGAGCATAATCAATTATGAGTCAGTAACACAAATGGTGAAGATAAATGGACATGGAAGTTTTCATCTATTTACACACAACCTAAGGTAATCACAACTTGAGCACTGAGGATTTATCCATAGCTGACCTAGTCCAGACTGCAATCAGAAGAAATCTTTATTATTCGGTTACCAGGAGTTAAGACAACATATTAAGACTGACAACTGCTTGCGATAGGCTTGATTTCAATGTATCCAGAATATTTGCATAGGTTGCAGTCGTGTCGGAGACTGGCACACAAGAGTTGGACTGACTTGAAAGAGTATTGGGCGGGTTATAAGAAGTCGGAGAGTGATCATATTTGACCGGATTGTGAGTGGTTGAACCTCCTGAATAATTTGTCCGATTGGAGTAATCTATCGAGTGAGTTTCAGGACTACGCATTGTATTACGCTGGTAGGACTGTGATTTGGCGTCATAGAGTTGATTTACTGGGTTTCGGTTACTATCTTGTCTGAAGTTTGGGGGGTACTTCAAATTTCTTGCTAGAATGCTGCTCCCGATTTTGCTGGGGTGAATTTGGTCAACATAAAGACGCTGTTTGGGAGCACAATTTGTGGTGCTGAAACTGCTGGTGTTGTCAATGAAGGAGGAACCGCATGCTAGACAAGCTCCACTGAGTGCTTCAGTGAAGGAAGACACCACTTCATTAATTCGCCTGTTTCCCTTGCTAGGGATCGGTGAGGACATGGTAATGTGTGCTTCTGGGAATGTGGACGCCAAAATATTCAACAGAGTCGTGATTTCCCTTTCCTTAATAAAATGAAAGGATTTACAGTCGTTAATGCCAACATGAACGATCACCTGTGAGACAGTAGTATTGACAGGCTGTTTCGACACCCATTCACGTATACCTTGGATCGTTTGTCCACTGTGAGATATTACCTGGACCATTTCAGTGCTGCTACGATTCATTTTATTAGCGTGGAGCCCCCGAGAATGAGAGTGGTAGTGTCAGTATTGATCGGGTTTTCAGCACAAGGGGTACCTACATCTCTATGCAATTCTCGCAGGGAAGTGATTCTTACAGGTATATGAGCTGGATGAATCGACGACGAAGTAGGTGTTTCTTCAGTGTTGCTTGCACTGGCAAGTGTATCCTGGAGCACATCGAATCTGTTGACACAAGATAATGAAGACGAGGCAGAGATAGCTCGGTTTGCTGGAGCCGCATTTTTGACAGGAGCAGGCGCGGATTGCTGCCCGATCGCTGCACTGTAGGTATTTGGTTTCTGCATTAGTGGCCTGGATGACGGGACTTTCTGTTGTACGAGTTGTGGCCCCTGTTGTAGAAAATCAAATGCAGCCTCTAGCTGGCTAACTCTATCTGTTAGATTCCTATTTTAACTGGATTGAACATTTTGAGGGCTTTTCGTGTTCACCCTCCGCTGCAGGTCAGATACTGTATCTGTCAAGGGCTTATTCGCTGCTTCGAGCTGTTTTATTTTCCCCATAGCATTGGCATACTTTGTTTCCAAACTATTGAAGTGTTGCTCAAAACCATGGAGTAACTGGGATAGCTATACGCCTGTTGACTCACAGATGGAGCGTTGGAGGCTCATTTGATTGTTGAATCGAGTTTCAATGTCACGTGTGCTACTCCGGAGGTTTGAGACGTGTTGGTCTAAATCATCAGAAATGTTAATCCAAGCATGCTGTAAGTCTGTTACATTGGACTGCATTCCCGCAATTGCTGGTGCAATTGCGTGCCGCTTTAGGACTAGCTTTCTTGCCTTTGGGAAGACTTCTACGTTTGTATGATTTCACAGCTGGTCCAGACTTGTACTCAGCTATGGATTTGAGCAGGGTTTCACCTTGTAAGGTCTTAGGTTCAGTGATTTCGGATTGTTCATTTTCCTTAGAAAGCACAACCAGTGGAGGTGAATCTGACGCATCTTCAAAGTTATCTTCACTGTCTAGGGTCTTTGGCTCTGTGTTTTCAGACTGTTCATTTTCCTGAGAGGGCACAACCAGTGAAGGTGTATCTGATGTATATTCCTATTGTTCACCAAAACAATTTGAAACAAACACCATATATGCACTACATGGAACATAATGACAAAGTATTGTTGCTGAAAATGGCTAAAATTATTCCAATTTTCTAAATTAAAATAGAATTCAAAACGTCATCAGTATCAGCAACCTTGTGAGTGAATATTGGTGAAGATACGGACAATAGTTTTCAAGTCACTGAAGACACTAAATCTGTATACCTTGTCTGGGAAAAATTTGTCTTTGTAGTATACTTCCCTCATAAAATTCATGTACTTGAACATGGAAAACAGCCAAATGGTTATTTAATACTGATCTCTCGCATAATATTGTCAGTTTCTCCCCCTTCTACTCAAGAGAGAACACACAGGATGCCAACATCCTGGTGGTCACTCAGACTGTCCTGTCAAGATTGAGGAATTACAGTGATTTGCACTCATCACGTACTATGCCACTAATATCTTACCAACTAGCCACTTGCATAAATTGCAGCAGAGCAATGCTGATGCCATGCACTCCTGTTCACTGAACTGGATTGCACAATTTCTTATGTTCACCAAAATATTGGAAACATTTACCAGTACCATATATGCACAGATTTGATATTTCAAGCAAGTACTTGACTCAAATATTGATGGAATATCTGACAAATCAGAGTATAGAATAGAGTGCTATCGCTAAAATTCTCCAGGTTTCGAAATTAAAAATAGAATTCAAAACATCAGTAAATTTGTGATTGAAGTTGGTGAAGATAAGGACATTAAATTTCAAGTCACTGAAGAAATTTTTTATATACCTTGTATTGGAAAAATTTGTCTCTGTAAAACTGATATACTTAAACATGGAAAAAAGCCAAATCATTCTTTAGTACGGATCTCTAGCATACGTATACACACATGTACATATAGTCAGATCGTCTGTTTCTTCCGTCCACTCAACAGAGAACGGGATGCCAAGATCATGGTGGTCACTCAGACTGTCCTGTCATCAAGATCGAGGAATTACAATGATCTGCACTGACATGCACTATGCCACTAAAATTCTATCAACCACTGCACCACAATTTTGTAGCAAATATTTTTACACAAATTTCACATAACTCACTATTAAACTTCATAGAAATCAGAACTTCCATCTGAATGACTTGATAATCTTGGTCATAATAAAGAGCAACAAGACGAGATTATCATTGAAAGATAACCAATAAGATAACCAATATTCAGACTAACACGAGCAGTAACAGCCAGTGGTCCTTCAAGGGCTAACCAAATAAGTGATATATTAAAATGAAAAAAAAATAACTAGAGGTTCCGCTTTGACCCTTGAGTTGCCTATGATCCGGTGGGATATTGTTATATTTACTGACCTGGTATTCCAGTGTTTGCTACGTATCGACTGCCAGGTAAAAGTTCCATATATACTGCAGAAGCAAAAGCTCTATTATCTGCTTTAGAAGGTATTGGATCCACTAGAAGGAAAAAAATATGTCATATTCTCAGATTCACTGTCATGCCTTAAAGCAATTAAAAATGGAAATTCCACTCATCCCACCATCTTGGAAATTCTACAATTATATGACACCAGATTTGATCAACAGATAGATATTGTGTTTTGTTGGGTGCCTAGTCACGTTGACATCAAAGGCAACACTGAAGCTGATAGACTAGCTAAGGCAGCTTTAGATGGAGAAGTTGACCCTGTTGGTCTCCCATACAGCGATTTCAGACCATCTATCTGCGCATATGTAAGAAGGCTGTTTCAATCGCTATGGGATACTATGAATAATAACAAACTTCACGAGTTCAAAAAAACGGTTGGTTATACTCACCTGAACAGTCATAAACGCTTCGACCAGGCCATGATTAGACGATGTAGGATCGGTCACACACGATTAACTCATGAATATTTACTAAAACAGGAGCCGATTCCAAGGTGTATACCTTGCCATGAAGATCTGACGGTGAGACATATTCTCCTGGACTGCATAGATTTTAAAACTGTAAGAGATACTTTTTATCGAGCAGATACGCTGGAAGATCTTTTTAGCAGAGTGAAAGAAGATTGTATTTTAGGTTATTTGAGAGAGATTGGTTTGTTGTACAAATTTTAATGTTTGTACCTATTTTAACGCATTAGTTTACCGAGTTTTTGAATTGATTACTTAGAATTTTGTTTGATCGTCGCTATATAGCTGAAATATTGCTGAATGCGACGTTAAACCCTAATTCTCTCTCTCTCTCTCTCGTTTTTTTAAGCAAAAACATACGTCTTCCCCCAACCTCTCACCTTGCCTTGAGTGGGCATATTATTTAAGGGAAAATGCTATAAAATGAATGTAGCAATTAGTGTCCTAAACAAAGCTGCCCATCTAAAAATATTAATTGCGAAGAGGCGATTTTAATTCAATTATTTCGAAGCTGATCACAATATAGGAAAGATGCAAAACGTACAAGAGGCACACCTATAATATACATGCTGTACTGTATAGAAGTTTCATGCATCTGCCTTCAGTAGTTTCCAAGATATGGAGTGAACAAAAATTGGACAGAGACAGACAAGCACATTTTGCATAGACCCACACAAGCACTAGCTCACACCAAAACCTAATTAGATCACAAGGCCATTTCAATGAAGCTTCATCCAAGTTTGGTGAAATTTCATCCAGTAGTCCTCCACATATCTTGTAGACAAGAGTAGTCCTGTACATACATGTAACAAAGATGGGACATCAGAAACAGATGGATGCATGCGCGCTCACCAAAACATAATCAGATGCGGAGGCCATTCCAATAAAGATTCCATCCAAGTTCCGTCCAGTAATTTGCCAGATATCTTACAGACCAGGCTTGTCTATACATGTAGAAGCAGATGGACAGGCGGACGGACAATAAACCCGGACGAATGCATGCATGCATACCGAAACCTAATCAGATGAGGAGCCTATTGCAATGAAGCTTCTATCCAAGTTTGAGAAAAATTCTGTCAGGTAGTTCTCCAGATATCTCGCAGACAAGGCCTGTATATACATGTACCAATATATGGACGGACGGACATGCATGAACGCTCGCACACACACCAACACCCAATTAGATGAGAGGGCTATCCCAATGAAGCTTTCATCCAAGTTTGGTGAGATTCTGTCTAGTAGTTCTCCAGATATCTTGCAGACAAGGTCTGTATATACATGTACAATTAGATGGATGGATGGACGGACAATGGACACTGATGACTGCACACACACCAAAACCTAATCAAATGAGGGGGCTATCCCAATAAACCTTCCATCCAAGTTTGGTAAAATTCCATTCAGTAGTTCTCAAGATATCTTAGACAAGGACTGTTAGTATATACATGTACAATTAGATGGACGGATGGACGGTACTACCA
>JAVTVY010047306.1:0-22416 GCA_036873755.1 Hanleya hanleyi | reverse complement strand
TACCACTTTCTAGTGTTTTCATCTGTCATCTATGATGACTTGCATTTTTGAATTTTTTGTTTGTGGAAGCTAATAATTCCAAACTGTATACAATCATCACAATAAAACCAACAATGGATTGAAAGGAGAACAAAATATCAAAGCAAACTCCATTTATTTGAATTTTGAGAAAAATAATATGGTGTAGCTCATGTCATTCTGTCAAATGGTGTTTTAAATCCATTAAACTTTGCAGCTTTTATATTTCAATCGTTCAAGATATTCACATTACTCATTCCCTCGGACATTTTGAAATCAACCGTTTGTCACAGGTGAGTTTTGTTATCTAAACGAATGACATCAAACGAAAATGATGTTAGCAACGCAAATGATGTTAGCAACACACATGACGTTAGCAACATTTTCCCTGATATTCAGAAGTATGTTTACTCATTGTAAGATTTGGTAATTTTTGTGTACTATCTTGTTGGCAATCATGGCAATGGGTACTCTTACCCATACCATTTCTAAGATCTTATGTAAGTGTCAGCTTGTACTACAAAACAGGGTTTGAATTTGTCGACCATCATCTACTGTGACAGAGCCGATGTTAGACACCATTTTAATATTTTACTTCATCTCTTATTATCTCAATTTTTTACCAGTTTGATGAGACAGTAGCGGTCAGTTAATGACAATATGTAATGGTTAGCTGATTCAGTTTGTTTTTCTTTGGTCATCAATGCTGCTATATCATTATTTCTATGACAGATGTTGGTACCCACTATAAAAGAATATGCCAGATTTGTCTTGCATCAGATTGTAACTTTATAGGGCATCATTATTATATAATTTATTATACATGTAGCCATATGTAACCAGATGAGCTACAGATATATGTATTTGTTATATTCTCAATTTTTTTTGCAGTCACTGAGAAATGTTTGGCATTTCTTTTGTTGCAGTTATTTGTTTTATTTAGACAGATCTCATCCAAGAAAAAAAACTAAAAAATTTTCCTGTCAAATTTTTCTCGGTGATTCTGTCATCCTTAGCATATATCCCTTTCAATTTAGCTGAGGGGTCACCCTGGATTTGGCCTCAAATCCAATATGGCCTCCAAAATGACTGCTTTTATCCATTGAATTTCACATATTTCTACTAGAAATCAATTTTCTAACCACAAAATAATGTTTTGTGGTTTTATGTGAGAGTATGCATAATAATTAGTTCATTTTGGAATGATTTGCAATTGGTCTCAATATATCCAATATGGTGGCTAAAATCGTACTGAATCTCACTTTTACACTTTTTTTGTGCTGGAATATCTATGTTGTGCCCATGAAGTTTTTCCTAGTTACATGGTAGGACGAATCAAATGCCTTTATTTCAGAGTAATTTGTAGTCCACAAAAAGTGCAATATGGCCGCCAAACTGGCGACCAAAAATAATTGAATTGGATAGCTGCTGTTTATGTTCGTCCACTAGTGGACTGTACGTCTTGAAATTCGGGCTAGGTAGTTGCCTAATACATTTAGATCATTACTAAAGCTTTCATTGTGTCAAACAGTGTCTTTGTCATGGTGTGGCTGTGACGTCATGATGCACATGTATAGTCAAGGAGTAGGCTCAGTAGATAAATAGCATTTTTTGGCTGCACAAGGGTGTTTGGGCGATCTAGGTGAAATCTTGGGTGCAAATGGGGTGTGGATGGTGACTTGGTAAAGCTCTCGTGGTGCAGAAATATAAGACTGGGGGAAGCTCTCGAGGTTTAGATTACTTTTGGAGTGGTTTTGACCGGAAGTGACACCAAGGTACGCATGCTTACTCGAGGAGTAGTACTGACCAGGCATATTCGGTTGTGCAGGGTAGTGATTTGGGTGATATACATGTGGAGGCCATCCTGGGTCGAAATATAGCATGTTGCGTATTGTAATGAAGCTCTAGTGGTGTAGGATATGACTCGAAGTGCTGTCTATGTGAGTGTGAGGTCATCTGTAACATCATCAGTATTAAAGAAAGTGCAGATTATGCTCGGGGTACGCACTTGAGACATCTCGACATCAAATCCAAAGCACTAGTCCACAGGGGTGACTAGTGAAATGTGGCCCTTGGTGATGTATGACGTGTATCCAGAGAAGACCGGTCGTGACGTCATTAGTAGCAGAGAAATCACATTTTCAACTGCTCACCAGTGACTAGGCTCCTAGTTACTCCGATATACACTCAAATAATTAAGGGTAAGTAATGGTATGTAGACCTTTGAGATACTTGTAGACACTAGAATGGAGCCAGAGAAGACAGATCACATGACTGTTGGCTCTTCAGTAGTAGAGAAACCGCAATTTGAGATGGAATGGTGCGTAATTGTGGGTGCATGGATTGTGACCCTGGTTGTAAAGTGGGTATGTGTGGCAAAAACATATTGTTTACAGCTAATGCATATATCTAGCACAGTTAGTACCCATACCGACATCACAGGGGATTACTGACAATGAGGTCATTTTCTGCCAATCAAGCAGTGAGGAGTATGCCCTTTTTTCTGGCCACCAATCAGATTCCCGCTTAGTTCTACTTAGGCTTAGAGGCGAGCACCATGCACACATGTTGAGTTAGATGGAAATATGGCAGAGGTGTAAGATGATAGCGAATTAATGTGCAGAGGTTTTTGGAACTCTGTGTCATGATTTCGGCCTGGATTCATTCAACTGAATGACATGAAGCCGATATTATATACTAATGTCATTATGAAAGTAGGTAACATTTATATCCAATTATTTTAAGGATGACTTCTTGGTAAAGCACAAATACTCGTGCTAGATGAGCCAGTCTCATGCAAAGCCCATTGAGCTGTGGATCTTGTAATGGGAATGTACATCTGGTTATCCCGTCATATTGTCTTCCATCCATCAACAATTTCTTGTCCGGTACATATCTCATCCGGTCCAGATCTTGTCCAGTACATATCTCGTCCAGGCAATATATTGTCTGGTCCATATCTTGTCTGGTCCATATCTTGTCCGGTCCATATCTTGGTTACTATTTGATGAATAACTCTGAAACTTACATGGAAGATGCTCAGTACCTTGCCAATGCGCAATTGGATGATATCCCACAGAGGTATGGCCCTTTATCATTCATCTGTCAACAATGTCTTGTCCGGTCCATATATCAGTTACTGTTTGATGCATAACAATGTAACTTACATGGAAGATGCTTATTACCTTGCCGATGTGCACTGTCATGTTTTTGCTCATTTCAATAACTTCCCACAGAGTTATGACTCCTTGTCCTGTCCGGCAACAATTTCTTGTTTAGTCCATATCTCAGTTATTATTTGATAACTAGACTTGACGACTACTTATTCGAGTTTCTTTCGCAGTCCCCTGATCTGTCGATGTGTTATCTGTCAAAACCACAATTTAGGCATATGTGCATACGCGGATAGTCAACTTCCTTCCTCTGCAACCAGTGAGTTGATTGAAAGAGAGCTCACTGGTATAATCTGATATCTCTCATTCATATTCGTTGAATATTATACCTGGCCATTTGGCTAACAGTATGGCTCAATCTGCATGGCTGATTGAAGAAAACGAATAGGAAAAATGTGGACCATACTAGGCCCAATGCTGAAAAGCTCTTGTTGTGTAAACTCCTACAGTACCCAGGTCATGGTGTGACTTCTACATCATGGGGCGCATGCACTCTCGGGAGTAGTAGGAAAAGCACAGACACAGGCGAATGCACACTTAGATGGATGAAAAATACACCCCATATGCTTCATGGTGGCTTCTGATTGGAGCGAACACAGCCGAGGATGCATCCGATACATAGATAATAGCATACAAGAATTGTAAACATGTCCAATGTGACTCCACCAGGTTGGATGTGATGTACTGGATTAGAGAGATATGTAGAGAGCTGGAAACAGTTGGCATCTTCTGACTAAAAAGCAACCCTATGACTCCACAGGGAAGTCTTCCTCAGCATCTCGCATTCAGACTAGAATAGGGAGGATTTTCCCAGGGGGAGGTAACTCTGCCAGACTAGATAGACCCTTCATGCCCTGCCCACTATGCCCTGCCCACTATGCCCTATCGCTCAGGAGATCCACCTGCATGGCTCATTCAGTCTGGATGGTCCATCGATCATCCAAACATGCTCATGTGTACACCTACAATGCCATCTTTCTCTACTACTCATCACGTCACTTCCGGTCAAAACCACACAAATAGTACATGTGTCGTCTACATTCCCAGAGCTTTAAGTTGACCATCTGCTTCCAAGGTCGACATGCCCATCCTATGGGTTAGTGTATAGCGGTGCAGCCGCTTGGTCCCAAGTGCGGTCCTAATCCGAAAGCATTTGTGCTTTCCCTACTACTGATGACATCACGGTCACGTAACCCGTTGTCTCTTGCTATACTCCATCTCCAAGGGCCATATACCACTAGTTACCTATATGGGCTAACATATGTGGGTGTGCTTTTCATCCATCCAAGTGAGCATTCGCCTGTATCTCCGCTTTTCCTACTATTCCGGAGTGTACATATTCACCATAAGTCACACCATGGCCTGTGTACTATAACTTTACACAAGAAGAGCTTTACATAGAATTCCCCACTTTGGGCCCAATATGGTCTACATATACCAACTTTACAACCGGGGTCACAATCCACACACATTTACGCACCATTCCATCTCAAACTGTGGTTTCTCTACTACCGAAGATGTCCTAGTCATGTGATCTGTCTTCTTTGGCTCGACTCCAGTGTCTACATGTATCTCAAAGGTCTAAATACCACTACTTAACCCTACATGTTAGTGTATAGTAAAGTACCCAGGCATCAAGTCCCTAGTGAGCATTCGAAAATACGTTTTTTCTACTATAAATGATGTCGCAGATGACGTCAGTCATGTGATCTGCCTTTTCTGGATACTGAATACATTTCAGTGTCTACATAAATCTCCCAAGGACTTCATTCTACTGGTCACCCCTGTGGACTAGTGTTTAGGGGTGTATATAGAGCTGTTTCAAGTGCGTACTCCGAGCATATCTGTGGTTTCTCGGATCTCGGAAGATGTTAGAGATGATGCCCACAGGACCACATTCCTCAAGTCATATTCTACACCACGAGAGCTTCATTACAAGAACCTGCCTCCTATATTTTGACCACTAGATCAGGCACAGCACTAACCTGAACATGCCCGGTCACTACTCTTCCTTGACGGCACATGCGCATCATGGTGCACCACTTTCGGGTTAAAACCACCCCAATCGTTGTCTACATCACAAGAGCTTCCCTCAGTCTTATTTCACATCATAGATCAAGAGAATTTTAACAATTGACATCATACGCGGACCATTTGGACTCGGGATGGCACTTTGATCACCCAATCACAGCCTTGTGCAGCCAAACGTGGCCATTTCTCTTCTGCAGCACTCGACTGTGCATGCACATCATGATGACACAGCCACATCATGGCCAGGACACTGTAGGACTATATATGAGAGCTTCAATATGTATCTAAATTTATTGAATGCCTGGATTTCAAGACCTACACTCCCTACTGGGTGAACAGAAACAGCAGCTACAATTATCCAATTCAATGACTTTGGTGACCATATTGCATTTTTCCTCGACTAAAAATTACTCTAAACTGAGGGGATTCGATATGTCCTATCATGCAACTGGAATAAAACACTAATTTCATCGGCACAACATAGATTTTCCAGCCAAAAAAAGTGTGCAAGTGACATTCAGTAGGTTCTAGCTGCCATTTTGGATATTGCCATATATTTGGATTATTAGACCATTGCAAATCACTCTGAAATTAATAATGCATACCCTTACACAAGACCAGAAGTGGTTGAAAAAACTGATTTCTAGCAGAAATACTAGACATTCAATGGCATGAATGGTGGCCATGTTGGATTTGAGGTCAGATTCAGGGGGACCCCTCCGCTAAATTGAAAGGGCATTATGCTAATGATGACGGGACCACGGAGAAATGACAGGAAATTTCTAGTTTTTTTCTTGGTTGGAACCTGTATATATTAAGGTACATTGTAAAATTGTGATATTCTATTAGTGATACATACCTGTACTACACAAGAATAAAGTCTGTGATATTGAAGGAGAAATATTTGTTTATTGTTTTCATTTTAGTACAGCAATCTTTACAAACAAACCAGGTTAGTAGAGAAAAATCGGTAGGATTCCGTGACCAATTTCCAGGACTAAATTGTAATCGCGATTTCTATATCAAAGATGTGGTGAAAAAAATGGGCTCGAGGGATCCTCTAAAAAATTTGAGCAATTTCTGCTAAAGGGCAAAATGGCTGCCAAAAGTCTAAGAAGTGTCCCATCTCTGCTCATATTTTATGTATTTGACCTCAAGATAAGGGATTAGGGGTCAAACAAATCAATACAACCACATGATTTGGCAAGGTTAAAATGCCAAATAAGGAAACTTTCAAGATGGTCACCCAGTAGTATATAGACTGGATTTGGGTTAAGCAGGGGAGGTGAAAGAAGGTGCATTGTGTGGATAGTTCCAGTCATTCGACTTTGGGACTGATCTGAACATGGTCAGGGTCCATTTGTACTGGAATTTATGTCACCCCACACATGGGCATTTGAATAGTAGTATATAAACCACATATACCTTAGGATTGAAGGTGTAAAAATGAGGCATGAAGTTGAGGTGAGGTGAAGGTACTTTGTGGGATAATTCCGGTCATGTGAATTCTGGACAGGTCGGAACATCTGGGGATGTCCTTGTGTACAGCAAGTGATGTTGAAGCACACATCTGCACTTGGATTTTATTATAAAACAACAAATATGGCTGGATTTGGAGGCATTTAGTGGTGGCTTATCAACGGATGGGCGTTAGGGTTGATGTGTGTATGACTGGACTTTTGGGTGAAAATTTGGGTCTCCAGTACAGATTGTATTGGAAGTGATGTCATCAGTAGTGTTGAGAGTGCATTTTCGGCATGATTTGTGTGTTTAATGGTGTAATTAGTTATGGTGAAAGTTTGAGGATTGAACTTCGACCATGGGTTTAAAACTTAACGTACAACCACAACCATACAGTAGTTCATGCGTACAGCCAGTCAAAAAGGGCTGACATACTACTCACATGACAGAATTAAGTGACACCATCAGTAATACGGTATTACATGAACAGTGCAACGCACTGAGAACCCCTCGTCCTTGGCGTTGTTAAAATAGAGCACTTGTTGGCAACAAGCAATTGCCAGCAAAATTGGCTGTTTAACCTAGGAGTGAATCAGAAAATATAGGTGGGCAATACTCCAATGCCGAATATTGGACAATACTCCAATGCCAATTTTGGCTGAATTAAGCCCAAGTATGTAAGCCCAAGTATGTGCCAGGTCAGTTAGCCTGGCATAACCATTCTTGAGTTAAAAACCAATAGGTGACAAAAGAAAAAAACTTTGATCCAGTGACCTTTAAAAAATATGTCAAATTGAAATAATCTGACCTGGTGACCCCAAAAACTGTGTCGTCTCACTGATGTTCGATAGCTAGGCTTCCATGTTATGACAACATGCATGTGTGATGTAAATTTGGTGTACCTAGGCATAATCATTCCTGAGATATGATGGTAATGAGAAAACAATTAGGGACAGTTTAGGCTGTAATCCATTAACTGATGTGTTTAGTGTAAGTTCGGTAAGCCTAGTCTTTACCATACTTGAAATAAGGTGGTAATAAACAACCAGTGATGAATGAACGAATCATGCAGTGACCCAGAAAATATGTCAATCTCAGCGATTTCTGATAGGCTTCTGCTTTAAGACCAAAACCATGTGTGAAATTTGGTGTTCCTGACAGTCATTCTTGAGATATGGTGGTAACAATCAGTTCATGATAAATTGAGACAGTTTGACCTGGTGACCTAGGCTTCTGTTTTGTGACCATATGCATGTGTGTGGGAACCAAGTTTGGTATTTCTAGGCATTACCATTCTTGAGATATGGTGGTAACGAGAAATCGGAGACGGACGGACCGACATACAGGACAATACTCTTCGGGCAAAATTGCCTGAGGGGTAAAAACGACACTTTAGATGTGGACTGTGATGGAGGTGGTACGATTAATGCGAGTCTGGCCTGCAATATCCTTTCCATGTAACTAAAGTGACCCCATCACACGAATGTGCACCCAGGGTTTATACAAAGAAAGAATATTCAAGAAAGGATTCGGTGTGGGTATGAACTCTGGACTAAATCTATCGCCGGTCTGGGTAGACTTGGAAATCGTTCCCTCATGTTGCCCGGTGACGTCCTCGTAGCGCATTTGCAGTTTGGAAGGAGGCATGGTGACCGTGTATGGGTATACTGCTGGGTTGGGTGACTAAGGTGGTGTGGGATTCTAAGGGTAGGAAACCCGAGTGTGGAAACTCGAGTGTTTTACAGACTACTGGTCTCGCACATAGAACTACAGTTCCCTGCCGGCAATAACATCATGCCCAAAGCGGTATGGTACCATGGTCGTGACTATGTTTATGTCTTCATCGTAGGGAGAATCCATCTCAAAAGTCAAGAGCGTTTCATGGCTCATCAGTGTGTCCATTTCTGAACACCCTAATATTAAGTAACGTTCAGCTGTGACATTCTTTTAGGCAATAACGTTCCACAGATTACATTCTGATGTACCCGAACATTCGGATTCCCGTGTATGAAGGGAGAATCAGTTTTCCATGCATCAGCTGTTGCTTGAGCTGCAATATGTGCAGTAGACGAGAAGGGTTGCACAGGTCAGAAACATCTGACAATTCTGACCTTTTGCAGTGTTTACTTCATACATTATTAATAAAATGAATATTAGTCAACGATTTAAGAATTTCACAACAAATTCAGAATGTTTTGACCAAACGTTCGAAACGAACATTCCCCATTTATGGAGCGGACCGTCATTGGTTAGGTGTCCACTATAAGATTAATGGAAAGACGGAGTCACCGCGACGGTAACATACCATTTTGTGCGCGGACCATCGTTGGTTGGGTGTCCACTATAACATTAATGGGAAGACCGAGTCACCGCGATGGGGACATAACGCTCTGTGCACGATGTTTTCACTGATGGGGAAATTAGGGGTGTAGTTCTGGGTGTGAGACCTGCAGACCTATCAACCCTCACGCATTCGGCGTGAGACTCACGCATTTGGGATCTGTCTCACGCTCTCACGCAGCTATATCAAAATCTCACGCATCTTGGCATTTTCGTGAAATTATTTCTAAAATAACCAAGAATCCTTCAAAATTGCTCCAGTTTGCAGAAAAAGGAGTCAGTAATTTCAAAATTTTCCTAGACTTGGTTGTAAAGTATCCATTTCTAGCCTCCGTGAAGGATGAAATGTTTAATAGTAGGCTGTTATATGAAACAAAATGCGAAAAATTGTATGAAATGACGCCTCGAAATTCTCATTTTTTCGGCCGGTCTCATATCGCCGGGGCGGATATACTCAAATCTCACGCCTTGGCAAAAGTATAACTTGAGAGGTCTGGACCTGTCAAGCAGTGTACAAAACACATTTTTCCTTTCCTTCGAATTCCATATGACCATAGTCACCCAACCCAGTAATTATCCAGCATAACCCAGTAATTATCATGCATAACCCAGTAATTATCCAGCATACCCCATGCCTCTTTACGGAGTGCAAATGCGTGATAACGACATCACCATTCAACATAAAAGGATGCCCTCCACCGCCATGATAACCTACCGCTCCGGATACAATGTTTTCTATGGTGGGGAACTTAGGTGTGTACAATGTTTTCTATGTTGGGGAACTTAGGTGTGTTCTTGTAGGTGCGAGACCTGTTGATTATTAGGTAAAACACGCATATTCCCTTTTCTTCGAATTCCGCACAACCCAAGTCACCCAAACCGGCATACCCATACCTCAATACCAACTGCAAATGTGCTAAAGGATGTCACAGGCTAACATAACATAACACCTCCGAGCCCCACCCGGCCAGTGATAGTTAATCCACACAGCTCACTGAATTCTACCTGCTTTCTATGATGATGATGTCACTTCCGATACATAGAAAGGATATTGCAGGTAAGTCCAGACTCGCATTAATCGTACCACCTCCAGTACAGCCCACATCGAAAATGGCATTTCCATGTGTCACTCCTGGTCATGTGAGTAGTTTTGATTGGCTGTACACAAACTACGGCATGGTAATGGTTGTACAAAAGTGAATTACACACAAGGTCAAGTTCAATACTCACACTTTTACACCACTTAATACACCAAATCAAACACACAAATCATGCCCTCTCTGTTCTACTGATTACATGATTTCTGATACAATCTCTAATGTAGACCTTAAATTTTTCCAGACACATACAAGTCCAGCAGTAACCACAACCCTATTACACAACCGGTGATAAGCCACCAACTGCATGCCTCCAAATCCAATTGTATATGTTTATATACTAAAATCCTAGCACGCATCTGTCCTTTAACATCACTGCTGGTGTAAAAGGATCACCACATAACATGGTCCAATCTGTGCTGAATTAACTTGACCAGAATTATCCCACAACGTACTTTCACCTCACCTCACTTCACGCCTCACTTTTACACCTTCAATTCTAAGGTAGATGTGGTTTGTATACTGTGCATGTGTGGGGTGACATCAATTCCACGGACATCCCGGGTATCTTCAGATCTTTCTCAAAGTCAAATCACGGGCACTATCCGCACAATACACCTCCTCACTGAAACCTCCCCCTGCTAACCCAAATCCACTCTGTATACTACTGGTGGTCATCTTGAAATTGTCCTAAAATGGCATTTTGAACCAGACAAAATTCTTGTGGTTGTATAAAATAATTTTTTTGATTCCTAATCCCTTATTTTGAGGTCAAATACATAAACTATGGGCAGAGCTATGACATTTATTAGAGTTTTGGCAATCTTGAATTTTGCCCTCTACATGTAGCAGAAATTGGCCAGATTTTTTAGGAGATTCCCCAGGCCAATTCTTTCCAGCACATTTTTCTGATATAGAAACAACCATCTGATATAGAAACAACCATTGTAATTCAGTCCTGGAAAAATTGATTACGCAACCACACTGATTTTCCTCTAACAGTCGATAATGGAAATAAATAAACAACAAATGTTTATTACACATACATGTATAAATAATGAACACAAATATCCTATTAGGACACATAACATGTTCAGGGCTCATACACTCACAGCCAGAAAATATTCCAGGTGTTTTTCAGGACTTTCCAGATCAATAATTTTCAGAAGACTTCAGTACAATAACCCACAATATTTAAAAGATGAGTAAATTATCAAAGTTAAAGGAATAGACAACATTTGGCAAACGTAAACTGCGACTGAAAGAACAATCCAAACTGTGCCCAAAAATATTTTTTTCCTATTTTTGAGATTCTTTCTAACGAAGAAAAATACTCTCAAACATTGGGGAAATAACCAGATGTGTTGAATGAAGGGAGCCGCCATCTTTATGGTTTAACCAATGAGCGGCCGAGTGATGTTCACGTGACAACTAGCTCATGACGTCAATGGGCCAGAGAGCAAACATGGCAGCAAGTGATTTTCAACTTTTTCCAAGTATCCGACGCCTTGCATTTCCTGGAGTTTTAACCTGACTGATGACAATGGCTGGCTGGGCGAAACCATGCTTTCATCTACGCTGCTTGGGGGCAGTGTCGAGGGATACAAGAAGTGTCATGCGTGTTCGAGCCCATTGAAGACGATCTACCGTAGAAATCGGTCGAGGATGTACAATGTATATACCGTAGAAGCCGGCCGGGTCGCGGATTTCGTTTAGTCGGCTCTGTTGTGAGATGTCCTGTTAGGAAACGATCAGACGAGCACATGTGCAAGTGCTGACATTAGCTGACAAGGATTTATTCAATAAACTTCCTCAGGTAAATTTTCTCGCACGCTAGATATTTGGGTGGGTGTTTAACGGCCGTGTCATGCTGAACAGTTTCTTTCGGTAACAGTTCAACGGGGAGAAAATCTCCGGACAATCTTTTCCCGGAGAAATGAGCCTCCAGCTAAGGCAGATTAAGTTTCGTTTTCTGGCTGAGTGCCGGTCTTTGTTGAGGCTCGATTCTTTGAATTGGTAACACAGAAATCAGAATTATTCCCAATTTCGGTTACATTAAACAATCTCAGTGAGTTACTGCCGAATTATGTTGACGCATGTTGGCGTATAGTGATCAGCTGAAAAGTATTAGCCTATAACGAAAGCATATTTTATCAGACAACTCGATGCTGTGTTTTTTTTTTTGACACTTAGACAGTCTAGACGACAGATCAACCCCGATTTCTCAACAAGGATAAGATCATTGTTATTGTACAAACATTAGCCAGTATTTACAGGGTACAGAATACAAGAATGTATCCACACCTGCTGGCCTATTGGGCTGCGATTATTCCAGTGCATGGCAAACTGTGTTTCCTCCCAGTTCACTGCAGTGTTCAGTGGCCCAGTGACGTCACTAAACTTGCCGTAATGGCGGCGCCCTTACAAGCCACAGAATTTATCATTGACGGCTTCTTATTCGGTTGGAAAAAATTGCAAAATTGAAATAAAAATCGTTTTGGACACTCCTGGAATTGTTCTTTCATTTGCAATATACGCTTATCAAAGGTTGTCTATTCCTTTAAGGAACAAATTTTGGCACAGTAACCGTGGCAATGCATGCCATCAGATCTCTGGTTCTCCCAGAAGAGGAAAGTGTGCTTCTTCCAGGAGTTTAAACTTTATTTTAAGCATTTTCCAGGACTTTCCAGGTAGGACTTGAATTCCAGGAGTTTTAAGTACTTTCCGGAAGGTGTATGAACCCTGAGGTTGACAGGAATATACCGGAACTATCAGAACTGTATGTACAAATAAATATACCCGCTAACATGAATATATGAACTTAGCATCTCTATTTTCTCTGTTACATTTATCAATTTTCAAAATATGGCACCATTTTTGTACAACATTCTTAACCACAGTCCATCGCTATGTGTCAGCAAATGACAGATGATAAACAGTTTATACTTTTTCTCTATTGTAAAATAATGTCTATTTTGGCAAAGATAACTCGATTAAAAATTAACTGTTCAATCTGGAAAGGAATTTGTCTTTACCGTCAATGTTGCAAATGCAGTTTGAAGGTTAATAAAATTGACATTTCCATCAGCAAATCTCTGGTTGTAAAATATAGTCTTTACAGATATTTTACAGATATTTGTACATTTTCACGAAAATGGCCCATATGCCCTTATTTCAAGAAGCTCCCTTATCTACATTCAAGTTATCAATGACCCATATGCCCTAATTTCAAGAAGCTCCCTTATCTACATTCAAGTTATCAATGGTCCATATGCCCTAATTTCAAGAAGCTCTCTTATCTACATTCAAGTTATCAATGGTCCATATGCCCTAATTTCAAGAAGCTCTCTTATCTACATTCAAGTTATCAATGGTAGATATGCCCTAATCTCAAGAAGCTCTTATCTACATTCAAGTTATCAATGGTCCATATGCCCTAATTTCAAGAAGCTCTCTTATCTACATTCAAGTTATCAATGGTACATATGCCCTAATTTCAAGAAGCTCTCTTATCTACATTCAAGTTATCAATGGTCCATATGCCCTAATTTCAAGAAGCTCTCTTATCTACATTCAAGTTATCAATGGTCCATATGCCCTAATTTCAAGAAGCGCTCTTATCTACATTCAAGTTATCAATGGTACATATGCCCTAATTTCAAGAAGCTCTCTTATCTACATTCAAGTTATCAATGGTACATATGCCCTAATTTCAAGAAGCTCTCTTATCTACATTCAAGTTATCAATGGTCCATATGCCCCAATTCCAAGAAGCTTCCTTATCTACATTCAAGTTATCAATGGTACATATGCCCTAATTTAAAGAAGCTCCCTCATCTGCATTCAAGTTCTCAATGGTCAATATGCCCTAATTTCAAGAAGCTCTCTTATCTACATTCAAGTTATCAATGACCCATATGCCCTAATTTCAAGAAGCTTCCTTATCTACATTCAAGTTATCAATGGTACATATGCCCTAATTTCAAAAAGCTCTCTTATCTACATCCAAGTTATCAATGGTACATATGCCCTAATTTCAAGAAGCTCTCTTATCTACATTCAAGTTATCAATGGTCCATATGCCCTAATTTCAAGAAGCTCTCTTATCTACATTCAAGTTATCAATGACCCATATGCCCTAATTTCAAAAAGCTCTCTTATCTACATTCAAGTTATCAATGACCCATATGCGCTAATTTCAAGAAGCTTCCTTATCTACATTCAAGTTATCAATGGTCCATATGCCCTAATTCCAAGAAGCTCTCTTATCTACATTCAAGTTATCAATGACCCATATGCCCTAATTTCAAGAAGCTTCCTATCTACATTCAAGTTATCAATGACCCATATGCCCTAATTTCAAGAAGCTTCCTTATCTACATTCAAGTTATCAATGGTTCATATGCCCTAATTTCAAGAAGCTTCCTTATCTACATTCAAGTTATCAATGGTCCATATGCTCTAATTTCAAGAAGCTTCTTTATCTACATTCAAGTTCGCAATCAAAAACAACTTACCTCCATGTTAGAGAAGTAGTTATCTCTAACCTAATTAAGTACAATTTAATTTATCACGAATTCCTTGATAGGAATGTTAAATGCCGGTGATCTAAATTGGATAAACCATGCCCAATTTGGAGTTCTGATCAGTATCGGGAGGAGTTCCAATTGTGCTATTGCATGGCATGCCATAATCCATTCTTTCTCTGCAGAATTCCAAAAGTATGTCAGGAAGTTCCTAGGAGTTCCGATTCAGTGCACCATGCCCCAATTTCAAGAAGCTCTCAAAAATGGAGGTAAACAAGTTGTTTTTGCATGATAACTTGAATGTATCCATTATCACACATTATGCAATATTTGAGGTTATCAAATTTGTTTCAACTTCGAATATAACCTCTTGTAACAATTTAGCATAAAAAATGTGCGAGTGTGCATGGGGACCATCTGCTAGAACCTATGGGCCATATATAATGCTGCATTAGGCAACCTGTTTTTAATACCATCCGATAAATATGTCCTGTACAAGAAACAACCAGTTTGAGTCCTCTGTACCAAACAAAATGAAGACTGCCATATAAATCTATAATAATGTAAAACAAAAAAAGTTGCAATCAGATCAAGAAAGATAAATCATAGCAGTCACAGTGTTATCTGCTCCAGGATATGCATCCAGAGCCGCTTTGTTTGTGTGAGGTTCGTAAGTATGGTAATTCCTCTAATAAATTTATTACCCTATCGAAAATTGATCACCCATGATTTTTGGAGAAAAATACGATCGGAAGTTGCAATAATTAGTAGAACCCGTTTATAATAAAAATGTTATCACATGCAATGCTATTGCTAATGTGCACATGGGCATTCAGTCGTCGGGTTCTACTAATGATAGTATGAATATGTCAAAAATAGAAAACTGATCATAAAAAATTAAATGTATACAATTTAGAGGGAAAATACTAACGATTTTCGCAAAAACTCAATTTCCGAAGTGTCATTCTTGTTGTCAACAATGTTGAAACTAATTCCCACAAAGCTAAAAAAACAGCCGATTGATCAACATTCGACGAATGAATAAAAGAAGGTCCTCGACTATTGTCACTAGAAGCATGGCAGCAGGGCTGGCAGTCTTCGTCTATTGCCACAGACGGAATTCGTGTTCTCAAACTGTTTAGTTTATTTTACAAACATCCCAAACTGGATATTTATCAATAAAATCGGCTGCATGAATAGAACATGTAGCACTAGTCTATGTTTAACACAAGCATTTGAAACTTGTCTAAACTTTGTTATGCAGGTCTTGAATATCATAGGTTTACATATTAAAAGTAGAAACACACAGCAACTAGTACATGTTGCTTTAAATGAATTACAAGCAAATTTACATTCTAACAGATCATATGGTTAATAATGTCACACACACCTATACACAGGCAAATTTTGACTTACAAGAACTGTGTGGTAAATGCAATGTACCAATCAGTTGGCAACTGTACTATAGTTGGCAAAACACCAATCGGGTAACTTCCGTAGTACATGTACAGCACTGTGGAGTTACAGCGCAGTGACAAGCTGCCACAGTATTAAACTGGGTCTCAGCTGTGTGGTTTTCAGGTATGAAAAAGAATAGGAATCAAGCATCGGGATATGACTGAAAGCGACGTTAAATCATATTCACTCACTCGCATACTCCGACAGCTTGTTGTAAGAAGCAGACTATCTGGGGCATCCATGGGTGCCAGGGTGTGAAAAATATATTCATTATTGAGTCCAATGTAACTCGAAATATTATCCTGTAATCCTCTTGAAAATGCTTTCCAGCTGCTTCCCATAATGACTAGTTTACAAAGTGAAATTCACATATACTTTTTATCCAAATCAATCTTAGTGAGCTCAGATGTAATATCTGGAATATTATATCAGCCACTGGAGCTATTTAAATCCTGTGTGAGCTAATCACAAATCATGATCTATCATCCAATCAGGTGGCTAGCTGGGTGAAATGATACAAATCCCGCCCCTTTGTAATTACATATAGGCGCATGTGTACTCCGTATGGATACACGTCCGACAAAGTTGGACAATGGTGGACAAACAAGGCAACGTACCCAGACAGGGCATGTTGTAAATGTTCTCCTCGACACAGGCCAAAGGGATTAAATGTTGGAAATGGCTCCGATTAGTCCAGGTGTGTCAGAAGTAAATATCAAGAGGCCATCTCAAGTAGGTGGCACATAGCCGAGTAGTCAATGCAAATTATTTTTGAAGTAGAAAAGGCAAAATTTGTTGTGATTAGCTTATTGCACGGCCTCGGGGAGCGACATGAATGATGACAAACCGCTCACCAACTTCAGTTGAAAAACGCACCAGAAATGGTAACACCAGGTCTGATTCAGGTCGTTTTGAACACATTTTAACCGCTTTGGATGCTCAGTTGAGCAAACAGCAAATGTGTAAAAAAAATTTACTTCTCTGAACACGGAGAATGCAACAGAAATGCAAGTGATGTTGCTAAATATCCAGTTACCAGGCTGTACTTGAGATCATTTAATACTCATAGAGCTTCCATGGGTAATGGTAAAGCTTTCATGGGTAATGATAAGAGCTTCCATGGGTAATGGTAGAGCTTTCATGGGTAATGATAAGAGCTTTCATGGGTAATGGTAGTCCTGCACTTTGGCCTTTCTCACAATGTCTTGCCAGGCTCCGCATCGCATACGGTGCTCAAACTAAAAGTCTATATCAGGCCCTGTAAAACTGCATATCCCCCACTAAAATTAAACTGAAATTTCGATATTTTCAGCTGTCCAGGTGAATACTCTTGCGAGTAGGTCTAATAATGGGCGAAACCAACAGTTTCGGTGCTCAGCCCACCCACAGGTGATTGGAGACCTTGCACTGGGCTGGAGGAAATTACACTATTTACAACTTCTAAAGTTAACACTCTGAAGCACAGATTTTCACGCCATACAGTTGTTACAGTTCATTGTGAACCACAGGAGACCACTTTCATCATTGCTTATAACCTTGGATCTGTGTAGTCTGAGCAGCTTGCGATGTCTTCTTTGACAGAGGTCCTTTCTTAATGACATCTAACACCATAATATCAGCTTCTGGCATTCTTGTACCTGCAACATATACAATAGAAAGACCAATGTAGTTGAGGACTATCAAGAGAAGTTTATGAAACATGGTCGAACCCTTTTGTGGGTTGCAATTATTCATAGAGGAGTGGTAGAATACATCCCTGGACAGTTTCAAAGGACGCCTGCATGAAGACGGGTACAACAAGAGTTAATTGTCGCCCATGCTTCACGAGTTCAACAGGTCATCTCCGGCGGTTACAGTACTGGAAGTGAAATTTTTTCGGCTGTAGATCCATTATTACAGCCATCCGAACTAGTCCAGAGGTTCAAAAGAGTGATAAAGACCAATAATTATTCTGCAACGTTCAAAGAGCCAAGGCATAAGGGAAATTTATTTATTTTTGCATTTCTTGCTGCCACCTATACTTACAATATTACGGTGAGCTAAAGTTACTCGTGGTGCGCATTGCACGATGGGAAGGAAACATGGCCGATTTCCAAACTGTCCAACGATCTATTATACCAACATTACAGGCTACACACAAATTTCAACTTCCTGCCAAGATATAATGAATAAATAATCTCGAATGCAATATAGCTAGGACGTTGTGGGTGAGGGTTAGTTTTGGAGATAGAGGGTGGGGCTTGATTCTCGGGGGTGAAACCATACTCCCGAGGATAGTGTAAGCTCCTGGAATATATGAGGTTATGGGGTCGGGCGAGGCTCAGTTTAGGAGATAGAGGGTGGGGCTTCATTCCCGGGGGTGGGGACATGTTCCCGAGGGTAGTGTAAGCTCCTGGAATATATGAGGGTATGGGGTCGGGCGGGGCTTGGTTAAGGAGATAGAGGATGAGGTTCAATGCCCTGCAGATGAAGACATGTTACCGAGGGTAGTGGATGGGTTGAATAAAGGTAGCATGGTGTAGGCCCCAGGAATATAGGAGGGTAGGAGGTCAGGCAAGGCTTAGTTTAGGAGAACATGAGATTGATTTAATCAAAACCCCTCAGCTTCCCCTCAGTGATTGAGACCCATGTGTAGTGTGAATTGGGGAAGAGATAGTACTATGTGGGATGATCAAGCTAAAGGTAATTTACAATTTGCAGTGTATGGATGTATCAACAGATCAGTGTATGGAGTATAGAACTAAGCATGCTTAGTATTACAGATCTGCAGATACAGTTCGTTACATTCGAGCATATAATACAGAAATTAATATACCTGTAAATGGGTATAATTCTGTAAAATATGGGCCGAGGGGAGCCACTTTCAATAGGCATCTGACTTAGCACTAGATAAATAAGTGTTAAGAATTTGGTGGTTGTGTCTCCAGCGGTTTTGCCTAAAATTTGGTAACGGTCGGATATACATGGCAACAATACCCAGAGGACAAAATGTAAGAATCCAAGAAGATAAATAAGTTTCCAAAATTTAGCACCTGTACTGAACGCGGATCTTCAGATATAGCTTGTACATCATGTACATAGATCTACAGATCACAAAATCGGAGATTATTACATCCGAAAGGGGCATAACTCCATAAAATACTGACCGAAACAACTATTTTTTTTGTGTAAGTATCTAGACTACAACTGGATAAAAATCATAGTTTGGTAGCTGTACCAAACACAGTAATAATTATATATACATGGTTATATTTAACTCTTTCCCCCTTAGACTTGTGGGGAATTTTCTCTCTCTGCCCATAATAGATTTGTAATGGCGTAGGTCTTCAGCCCATGGACTCATTTCAATTTTCATACTTCTCCAGCGATGTGAAATATCCCGTTTTATGTCCCATGTCATGTGGAGAAATATTTACCAATGGTCTCCCACAGACCCATTCTATGTAATTTGTTCACATTTAATATCAATATCAGCAACATTTATTCTAAAAATAAGTAATCTTGCGAGAAAATGGGTTGTATCTGCTTTCCGTCTGTTGAAAATCATGAAAAAATCGAAGAAATTGTCGCATTTTAGCTACATTTTGCAGCGTTCTGTTGTTGTTGTTCTGGTGCCATTCCCAGGTTATCGTATACCATTTTAAGGCTAATTTTCCGTAGATTCAGGATTTGACAGAAACATAACGAGATGGCAGGTTTTGAACGAGCTAAAACTGGAAAATCCCATATACTCCCATAAAGGAGAATGGAGACGGTAAACTATATTTAGAGGGTGAAAATAAAACATCATCACTGATTGGCCAAGACTGACAAATTTTTCATCACGCCCGGCGTGATTGGAGCACAGTGTTTGTTTGCGCGTGGTCACCATGGCCACTGCAGAGTCGGCAAAAGCCAAAGAAGAATGGTGCATCAACATTTTATAATGGAGATGAACAGGTCCAGGAAAATTATGTAAAATAAACTCTGATGGGCAGATTTGACGAGTTAGTCATCAAGGTTAGATAATTCGGTAGTTTGTGCCCGCGTTAATACGTAAAATATTCAGGAATTTGGAAGTAGATTTTACTATTTTTCACACGTTTGTCTTGGAGGGTGCAGGACACTTCCCCCCAAACCATTTCCCCCCCAGTCACTTCCCCCCCAAAAACCATTTCCCCCCTAAAATTTTGAGTCACTCCCCCCCAGTATTGACATTTCCCCCCTAAAAAAAATATGATATTCTATGGTACACAAATGCCTACTCAGCATTACTTGTAAAATAATATGCACCTTCAATTTATTGCATAAGAAATAATTTGTTATTTGACATATAAAACATATTGCATGTTACATATTACATGTGAGTCATGTTGTGAGGCAATTTGTTTTCAATAGGCCAGTCTACTAATGTTCAGTGATTAATCCCACAACCATAATGTTCTTTTTAATTGCTTCAGTAAGATTTTCTTTTGTGAGGCAATTTCCTTGAAGTGCTTCTGTAAGAAGTTCTCCTGCAGAGAGAACAGATATTGCTTTATTTGCTTGTCTAGTTGTAAGACAATTGATCAAAGATCAGCCAGTTGCGGATTAGCATGCACCAACTTTTAACGGTTTTGTGGCTTGATGGAGTAAAATCTGTTTCCTCCAATTCTCCATAGACTTTAGAAATATAACAGTATTTTGCACTACAGCACAAGTTGATAGTAAAAACACCTAAACTCAACAAAAACAAAAAACAAAAAAAATCACCCCAAACACCTCTCCTGGGTCAACACTTATATAAGATGATATATTTCATAAGACTTGATAATTACTTCAGATCCTCCTTGTTGGTGAAATGAAACTTATGTAGTCACTATAAGGGGCTGTCCACAAAATCAAAGCAGGTCAAGCTCTTCGAGCTGTGGGTATCCTACAGGGATGAAGAAGTGACCCTGAGTTCGCTACTACCCCTATGTGCTAAAATCAATGCCCCCACCACTGGCCCCTAACGATCGACAACATGAACCAGTATGAACAATGAGCATAACATATTGCTAAATGTAATATTATATATCTGAATTGCCGTCCTTGATCAGTGCTAGTGTTTGCCATGGTACTATACCTTATCTGATTATTTGTTATACAATAAATTGAATGTGAATATTATGATTTGAAAACTGTGTTTGTCTTCTTCTTTTGTATTCCCCCAATGAGAACACTCCCAAACTACTTGAACACTAATGCCAAGTATGCATATGTGTACCATATATAGAATATCTTATTTTTTAGGGGGGAAATGGCAAAACTGGGGGAGAAGTGACTCAAATTTTTTTGGGGGAAATGTCTTTTTTGGGGGGGAATTGTCGGGGGGGGGGGAAATGGTTTGGGGGGGAAGTGTCTAGCATTCATCTTGGAGCACATGAAATAAATTTGTTGTCAAATCGCGCATTTTCCATCATTATTTTTGTTTCTCTCCATATTTCATTTTACCCTTACCATAAAACATACCAACAGTCCATATAGTCAGATTTATTGAAATTTTGGCTTTCTGAAAACGTATAGTTTTAATTAGGTTTTACTCAAAGTAAATGCCAAAAATTGCAAGAATAATCGACCACATGGGAACTAAGTGACTCGTCAAAATCCGTCTTCATGGGTTAGGCGAACACTCGTTCAAACACGCTACATGGGGATGTACACAAGTCGTCAAAACCCACCATATGGGGGAAAGAGTTAAGTATATATCACAAAATCAGAGAAAACTACACCCGAAAAGGGGCATAACTGTGAAATAAGGGTGAGGCGAGTAGGTTTTTGTTGGCTTCTAGAATACAACAATATAAATAAGTTTTCAAAATATAATAGCTATATCGAACACAGTTCTGCAGCCGATCTTGATAGGCGCCTGATTTAGTACTAGATAAATAAGTGTTCTCAAGCAGTTTTGCCTAAAATATGGTAACGGGTGGACGGACAGAAAGAGCAATCTCTATATGCCCTCCTCTAATTAGAAGGCGAAATTGTGTAAAACAGAATAATTAAATTGCATAAAATCAGTATGTTACTAGAAACAATACTTTATGATTTCACATAAATTAAATATGGCTGCCCATCATTCCCGCCACTAAGAGGAACTGATGTGGTTACTGATTGCGAGTCTCTTGATACATCGATGCTGTATACCAAGTTTCGTATAGAACACTGAAATTGTATCAGATATATACATCATTAAAGATTTTGCATAAATTAAAGATGGCCACCAAGGTTTCCGCCCGATCAGAGAAACCAGAACTGTCATTTATCGCAAGTCTCTTGATGCATCGATGATGTACACCAAATTTTACATCG
>JAVTVY010047305.1:0-23334 GCA_036873755.1 Hanleya hanleyi | reverse complement strand
CGCCCTGTGAAATGGATTCTCTCGAGTGAACACCTGTACACGTCGAGATCACGGGTGTAGATTTCATTAGCTAAATAATATATAGCCCTCACGAGTATGAGGGCTATAGGTCGGCCCCAGTCACCTCCAGCGAGGGTTTTAGATAATTTTATTACGAATCACCCACCTCTGAAACTGTCGTACATCTAATCTCTATCCCCTCTTGCACACTATTTTAAAATCTTGCGCACTATTGTGAAATAGTACGGTATATATCGCCGTCTGAATTTTCCAGTCGAAAACTTCAACTCAACCACCTCGCTGGGGAGTCTAATAACACCCCAGCCACCAGTCAGATTTTTGGACCGGATTCGAGGCCTTCGCGCACATCGCCGGAAGTGACATCATATATAGTAAAATAGATGTTTACCGAACATTTCGATTACTTTTCAAGTCTGCATAATACCTCTGTTGACCTAGCGTTAAAAAGAATTATCTGGAGATACTTTTCCCTGTTTATCTGGACAGAGCATATGAAAAGTAGTTCGCTCATGTGCAACACTAAAGGAGTTGTTCGGCCGGATTCAAACTGAACCGTGCGTTGGTTGGTTTCCCCTATACGTCATAGCAACGTAGTAAAGGTCAACTTCCGCTATTGGTGGCAGGGATGGTAATGTGAAATGGAGCATGCGCTGTGGGGAGGTTGACTTCAACTCTCTACGCGCCATGTTGGTGACGTCACGGTATATACATTATGGCGCGTATAAAGTGGAAGTTGTCGACTGGAAAATTCCGACGGCGATATATATCGTACTATTTCACAATAGTACGCAAGATTTTAAAATAGTGCGCAGAAGGGGATAGAGATTAGATGTACGGCAGTTTCAGAGGTGGGTGATTCGTAATAAAATTATCTAAAAACCCTCGCTGGAGGTGACTGGGGCCGACCTGAGGGCTATATATTATTTAGCTAAGATTTCATACATCACAAAGTTCTTAACCGTGCTAAATCGTCTAATAATTGCACGGTTATCAGTGCGTAATAGGTGTAAGTGTTATATAATCGAAATTTTTGTGTAGTATTTTTCGTGAACGTTTTTGGCATCTGCGCAAGTGAAATTTTGAGTTGATTCGTCAGATATTCGCTGTTCGCGGCGGTTTTTGTTTGTCTGGGCCTAGATCACCATTTTCCTTGTATACATGTAGGCAGATGGCGCTCTATTGAATGTAACACGGTCATACGGGTCTTTGAAGGCGCTGTTGATATGTAGCGCGGGCTATTTGTAAACTTTTGAAAACTGTTATGTTCTTGCTTGTTTGTTCGAATTAATCTTTTCTGGAGCTTCCTGGGTGGAAGTCTATAATTGATAATTATTTTTTGGTGTATGACAATCAAACTGTGAGCGTTCAGCATTTTTCTTGTGTAGGTAGATGGCGCTGTATTGAATATAACACTGTCACACGGCGCTTTTGGGTCTGTGGAGGCATTGTGTTAATATTTAGCGCAGGCTATTTGTAAAACTGTGGACAACTGTTACTATTTTATTGTTTCTTTGTTCGAATTAATCTTTTCTGGAGCTCCCTGGGTTGGAGTCTATAATAATTTGTTAATGCTATGGCAAACATAGAGAGGCAGTTGGAGAGGCAACTGAGCCTTAGACTTTTAGGGCTGAATGCCGCTAAGCCGATTGATATTTGGCGTACTTCAAAAGAGTCTGTCGGATCAAGGCTGAAAGTTCTTGATGGATTAGCGCAGGTGACAAAGGATCTCTGGATTGTGACACTAAAAAATGAACAGGCCAGAGATGTTCTCCTCTCAAACGGTATCTTGGATTTTCAAGATCAGTGCTGTCACTTTCAGGAGATTGCACCGACGAAAGTACTTGTCAGAACAAAATGCCCTGTGGAGTTACCACACACTGACATCAGACATATTTTTGAGAAATATTGTAAAGGTCATGACATTTCTCACGAGTACTATACTTTGACAGATATTTCAAAACTGGGTGTACATGTAGGAAGGTGTGAATGTCTGGCATCAAAACCACTCTTCCCTCCACAGTTTGGAGAATTCAGACTTCCTGTTTGGTACAAAGGTCAGGTTAAAGCCTGCTACACCTGCGGAGATGAAAATCTCATGTTTTGGGCTTGTCCATTTAAGAATAAATGCCGGAGTTATGGACAGTCAGGCAAAAAAAAAACGGCAATGTAAAACTCGTGAAAATCCAGAAGGTCTGACTGACAGAAAAGACCTGACTGCTTCACAATATGTGACTGAAATTCAATTTAATACAGATAAGAAATCTCCCGTTACGGAAAAGTCCGCCGTTGCGGAGAGCTCTGTCACAATGAACGCACAGGAAGTCGAGCAACCTGAAAGCGTTGGTGATAGCATTTGGTCAGATGTAGGACCGGATGACAAAACCTCAAAGAGGAATTCTAGGCTGAGACAAAGGAAAACTAAAAAGAGCGCAGAGGAAGTTGAAAATGCACCCAACAGCTCAAACAGATTTTCAGCTCTCTCTGAGGAGGATGATGTTGATAATTCCTTTGATATTCCTGGTCCACCCCCAAGAGGAATAGGGTAGACGAAAGTCCGGAGAGTTTACTTAATAATCAGCAGTCTAAAGAAAATGAGTATGAGAGGATTGTAGATTCAGAAACACTTCAAATTGTTGGTTCTCTGTCCGGGGTAGAGAACGACAGCGGTGTCAACGATAGTCAAATGCCCATCACTGTTGCTATTGCACTTGATGTAGACGACAGTCGTTGTAAACATTCACCTGTGCGTTCGGATACTGTTGTCGAAACCGAGCTCACCACAGATGATGCTAGAAATGAGCTACCCTTGGTAGATGGGAAAGGAGGTGAAGGTGAAGACATTAGTTATATACCTGTACATTCTAGTGGTAACCCGAGCTTAACCCCAGATGATGATGTGAGCGCTAAGCTCACCAACTGTGATGTTAGAAATGAGCTACCCTCAGTAGGTGCACCTGTGCATTCTGGTGGTGACTTGAACTTCACCCCAGATGAAAATGTGGTTGCTGAGATCACCAGAGATGATGTTAGAAATGAGCTGCCCTCAGCTTATTGCCGAAACGGATACACCTGTGAACTTCGCCCCAGATGATGATGTGTTCGAGGAGTTCACTAGTGATGAAGCTAGCAATGAGATACTCATGGAAGATGAAAACCAAGGTGAAGGGGAAGTTGATAACTCCATTCTCAAAACGAATACACCTAATCTATAAACCTCTCTTCACACAAAAAACTCCTTCGTTGAGCACATGGATCAATCCAGTGATAATCTTTAGTTCCAAAACTAAAACCTGTCGACTACCAGGTAAAAGTTCGATATTTACTGCAGAAGCAAAAGCCACATTGTTGGCTTTAGAAGGTATTGGGTCCACTAAAAGGCAAAAATATGTCATATTCTCAGATTCACTGTCATGCCTCCAAGCGATTAAAAGTGGAACTTCGGCTCATCCCACTATCTTGAGTATTCTACAACTACATGACTGTAGATTTGATCAACAGATTGATATTGTGTTTTGTTGGTTGCCTAGTCACGTTGGCATCAAAGGTAACACTGAGGCTGATAGGATGGCTAAGGCAGCCCTAGATGATGAGGTTGATCCTGTTGGAATCCCATATAGCGATTTCAGATCCTCTATCTGTACTTATGTGAGACGGCTGTTTCAATCTTTATGGGATGCTGTGAATAATAACAAACTTCATGAGTTCAAAAAAAATTGTAGGCTGTACTCATCTGAACAGCCAGAAACGTTTCGATAAAACCATGAGCAGGCGATGTAGAATCGGCAATACACGATAAACTCACGAACATTTACTAAAAAAAAAGAGCCAGTCCCAGAGTGTATATCATGCCATGAAGATCTAGCGGTGAAACATATTCTTATCGAATGCATAGATTTTAAGATTGTAAGAGATGCTTTTCATCGAGCGACTACTTTGGGAGATCTTTTTAGTCGGGTGAGTAAGAATTGCATCTTCGGCGTTGGACTACTAAGTTATTGGCTTGAGTACTTAGAATTTTGCTTGGTCGTCGCTATATAGCTGAAATATTGATGAACGCGACATTAAACTTTAATTCTCTCTCTCTCTCTCGCTTTGAGCGTATGATTGCTTACCATGATGGCCATCATCCGAAAGCAAAGTATCAGGATCGCTCAGCATAGGAGTGATACCGATATAATTGAGGAATTACGAAAAACAATCCCTGTTGTGCTTTTCTTCTAAAGTTTTGACGGTTGGGTGCCGTACTCTGGTGGTCGCTGGCTGGTTCGAATCTTGCATGGGACCATTTTTCAGCACTAGGATCTGGCTATACTATGATAGTTTAATCCAAAAATAACCATAAATACTGTTATACTATCACTTCTAAATGGTCAACAGATAATCGCCTTATTAATAAAATGCATGTAGCAAGTTTATGCCCCGTTGTATACAGTTGCACCGACAAATGTCAATCTAGAAACACAAGGCGTGCAACGCAATGACACTTGCTCCTGGAGCCCAATCGACTCGTAGTTCCCAATGGTGTTGGTTCTTAAAAAGCGAACATGCCTCGCGGTTTGAATTTTCAAATATTAATATTTCGAGTTTTGCCTATGAAATAATTTTGAATGTTTTAAAATCGCCAGGCTCGTTTTAATGGGAATTTGAATTAAGGCCTGATATACAAAGTGATGTAATTCAAGAAAATTAAATTACATTATTCTCTGTGTTGGCAGGATGTATGTTTTTTTTCCTGCATGCGAACTGACTAGATAGGAAGGAAGTTCTGTTCCGTGGAAAGACCTGGGCTACATGCTAGATATAGAGCCATTTGTGAACTAGACTTCAGTATCAAATTGTGAATGTTTTGCTTGGCAAATAAATGAAGGCCTTTAGAGTTTTTTGATAAAATACAAGCTTTTGTACATATCGAAGGAATTTAAGACCACAACTATTAAAATACGTTAAATCGCGTATTTTGTTTTTATTTGTATTTACCCAGCAAGAATATCGCTTGTTCATGCCAAACTCAATATTAACCTGTCGACGAGTGCATAATCCTGTCTGAGGTTGTTTTCGCCATCTACATTTAAAATCGGTCTCTCGCGACTGATATCTACAAAGATAAGATATCAAGGTTAATAATCCAAATAATGTTTCGAACTAGACCAGAATGAGAGAAAAAAAACCGGAAATGAATTATGGATTTCCGAAAAATTAATTTGGACAGTATATAACATTATAGGCTTTTCAGCCGTAATTATAGGCTTTTCAGCCCAAAGCCCCATTTGGGTGAGCCGTGCCGCATTGGGATGGGGTGCAGGTTTCCTCGAGTATGGCGACAAAGTACTATACCGGGGTTTTTCCTGGCCGGCGGTGGGGCAGAAAAGAACTAAAAATAATAATGCAGAGAACAATGGAACTATAAAATAACTGCCAATTACTATTTAATACTTGTTTACTTTTGTATATACTCCTTTTCCACTACTCCATGTACATAGAACTTTACCTTGTAAATAGTCGTTATTATATAAAGTATAGACATAATATATTCCAGTCAAGAATACACATGTAAATACCTATGTAATCTATTTGGTGGGCCGCGAAATCCGTAAGGGAAGCGGCCCTTAAAAGTCAATAAATCAATCAATCAGCCGTAATTAAATTCGTTAATAATTTCAGCGAATGAATATTCTATTTAGAAGACATAAAGAAGAGTAATTGTATATTCGCTAGTTAAGCCTCAGGTTGGTTTGGATCATTACTGGCGTTTGTTTCCTTTCTATATAGAAGTCTTGACATAATAGCCCGCGGTGTTTTGGAATGTTTTTTCGCCATCTCTCAAGCAAAGCGGATTTGTAAAGACGCCAGTGTCTCCGTGATGTTACTGGAGTTATCACCACAAAACATCACTGACTACGGAATCGAAGTAACGATAAGCACTTTCATTGTCTGTGACATAAATTACACAGGAATTTGTTTTTCTCGCAAGGCAAGACTGAATTGATTGTTGTCCTACTGAAACTACGCTCATTAATCACCGTAATATACTACCCCGTCAATCTGGCCTGTTTTTTTTTTCAAGTGAACAACGTAGAAGAATCGGCTGATTAAATGAGCGTAATTTGAAACTCGATCAGACAGTCGTTGAAATTCAGAGCTCAATGATGCACTTCAAGCCTGTCTAACTTCTAGGAGCTGGAAGTGTATCACAACTTCACCAAGAAGAATATCCAAAATACTAACAGCAAATCGAAAATGATGAAAGCTCGAATACATGTATCTATAACATCTTCATTATGATTTAGTCCATAATCCGAACCGATGTTGTTTTAGCGGATTTAGGTGTGTTCAAAATAGTCTTTTTCGATTGCCTAAATTCATCGAGTAAATGGAGTACAAACATAACCCCTGATCCTGTCCCGATGGACTCACCTATGAACAAGCGTTTGCAGTTGGTTGTGTTCCGGAAAATCACAGATCAACCAGAAAAAGCGCTAAAAAGAGCACTATAGTTTCAGCATCATCCAGTCGCGCTTTCTGTTAGACGGAAGTTCCACATTCTGTATGTAATTGACGCCGACTGAACAGAAGTCTACGGAAACAGAGGGTGTAGATTTTACATGTATATGTTTTAGTACATGTTTGGTTCCAGCAGTATCCAATTAGTTCATGCATCCATCCCCCTTTACCCCTGAGAGGCAAGTGGCGACACCCACCATGCGAACAAAGAAGATTTGGGTTAAAAATGACCACAAACTTGCCAGTAAGTCATATTCAATCAAACAGTTCAGCTCCTCGTTTATTTCTTTCAGAAGAATGTTAAATAAATATTAAATATCTGTATTTTTCGTTATTTGGGATTACACTATCTTAGTATAGGACAGATTCTAGTGATAAATAGTGCCAAACCATCTGTTGACCGGTATGACACAGCTCCCATAGCTGAATACATAGGAAGACAATTTTGTCGGGTTGACGAAGTCTGTCGATTTTGACGTGCGTACTACATATGCGAGACCTCTTCATGACCTCTGCACACTGCCTCAGTCATTCGGTCGTGCATAATGAAATCTACATTTATCTCAACATCGATCATGTTTTTAAACCGATATTTATTCACACGAATTTTCTGAACTGTAGAGATCGTGATACTCCAATTGAGAACTAGTGATAGAATTGTCCTACCAATATCTTTAGGCCAAGTTTCAATGGGGTTTTGTATGTATTTATTTTTGTTCGGCGGTGAATCATCGTACCCTATTCCCGAAGTCATCCAATATTCGTCTAATGGCCAGCGAGCAAACGGTAAGTGAGTTCCTGGTGTCAATGTGTGACCTGGAAAATAGGTATATAAATGTCATCGAGATGCCGCCATATTTTCCAGGTATGATAAGTTGGAGAACAGCAAACTGACTACTGAATTTTAGATACGTTATTCAAAATTCTTTAATGCATACATCCATCACAAATTATAAAATCATAGCGTGTGTACCAACTCTGCCGATTATATCAAGTCTATATAATTACAGTCATAATTAACTTTTCCACAGGGAACTATAGCAACACGAGCTGTTGTTGTTGTAATTATCGGATATTTTTTACGAGTCTTTCTGCAAGATTTTCTGCTATGGTTTATGATTTCTTGTATTGCTGAGGACTGAGCCATTGTGATTTACTTGGAGAAGAATAAACAGGTCCTTCTTTCCTGGATTCCTAGGTATGATGTGATCATTTCTTCTGAGTCGAGGGTGCCTGCCCCTTTTGAATAAATTATTTGAAAGCTGCACGCAGACCTTCTAATTTCGTTCCTGTTCTCTCTATGTCAATCGAGATTTTTGTCCTCAAATTCACATTTACCTTGAGCTGTGAAATCTTTGGAGTCGAATATCTCGGAGTTGGAGATCTTGGAGATGACAATCTAAATGCAGTTGATTATCTTGATTTAATTTACTTGATATCAGGTATAATGTAGATGCCAGATTTAAAGTCTTAAAATTTTGCCTGTGAATATGTGAATAAATACTTCTCAAAATGAGTTCCTCTTGATCAGCATAGACAGACTATTGGCAATCATTTAATAAATTGTCAGATTCAACAAGCAAAGTTGGTCAGACTCTAATCCGACATGCAGCCCCTACAAGATATTTTAGTATACTGATTTCTATTGAATGTCATTACATTCAATAGAAATCAGTATTATGAAATATCTTGTAGGAGCTGTATGTCGAACTAGCCACACTCCTACTGCCAGTGTTCTATGCATTTTTAAATACATGCATTACGAACTTTACGGCCAATTTCAGGTTTTATAGCAATGCAGAAGAGGTCTGATCTAGGTATTCTTACTTTTTAAGTTTATGGAACAACGGAAACACGACATCAGTACTTTCATTTTTAGAAAGTATATGTCATTTGTCATTTAGATCGCCGACATATTGTGCAGGATGCATTATATGAATCCGATGAACGGATTAGACCACAGTGAAATTCAGATACCAATCAATTAACTGTGATTCTCACTACTGACTCTATCAATCTACATGTATATGAACTAGTACCTAACATTTACAGAATACTGGTTCTACATAGAGTCGCATATTAGTTCATGAATATCAGAGTACAGGTAATCATAATAGTGTCATTCTGAATGTGAATCTATTCAATTATAGCTGAAGTGTGCGTATAATTAAATTATTCACATTATATTTGATAGCCTGATGATATATGTTGAAAATTCTTATATTATCCCTATGTGTTGAATTACAGGACTGACCTGCATGAAACATTAATGGCGGAAAATTTGAATGATCAGTTCTGGAACTCGCCTCTGTCAGCCATTTTAATCATTTTAATTATTTATTGCTAGAATTACAAGGTTGACTTCCATAAAATCTATAAGTAACGTTACAACCGAATGATCATTATTAATTCCGGCCAGGAACCACTTGTACAATATTATATGTACATGTAATGTACAAGAAAATAGAATGACTTATTGATGCTTAGTAATTAGCCAATGTTGGCCATCAATTTTTTACAAACAGGACAGTCCTAACATTACTCTTTCAATGTCAGTAATATTATCTGATATTTTTGTGTGATAATTACCCTAATTCATTTCGATCAAATTTCTGGTTTCTCTGTTAAAATCGATTTGAATTATTAAATTGTAGCCTAAATTATTAAACTGTGATTTACATGTAACACAGGTCTGTGATTAACAATTTTATCAAGGTTAGATTAAACATATGCCTTTGTTGTATCAGAAGAACACCCTTGACATTGGTACCTGGAATATTCGGGGTATCCATCATAGGACTCATGGTATCAAGCAGAACAAATTGCACAGTCAAGTTTTGCTGGATAAACTGTGCACTTTTGATATTATTGTACTGACTGAAACTCATACTGACAAAGATTGTGACATATCCACACCCGGCTATGTTACCAAGGGCAGACTCGATAGACCAAAACACGAGATAGCACGTAAACACTCTGGAGGTGTTGTAATATTAGCCCATGAAAGTATACATGTAGCTGCAGGTGTTATGTCGGTTCACACACAAATAGTGAAGAAACTACGGAGCCGTGGAAGGGACATGCGTTTTATTTATATTTTCACCCTTAGGAAAACAGAATTTTTTTCCTTTTTCTTTCAAAATTTGTGAAAAAGGAATTTTATTTATATTTTCGGTCTTCGAAAAAAAAAAAAATCCTTTTTTATTTACGTCAGTGAAAAGGGATTTTTTTTTATTTTTCTGGCCGTCAAAATAAAAGTTTTTCTTCTTTTGCATCAACTGAATTATCTCGGGCCCTTAGATAATTGCCCAATGAGAAAGCAGCATAGTGGGCTATGGTACGAAAATCGCAGGCTCTCATTGGTCAATTATCTTGGACCCCGAGATAATATCTAGGGCCCCGAGATAATCAGCCAATGAAAACTTTCCTTTAGTATAGTTTCCTTATAGAATTATCATCCATTTGCGGCGCCATGGATTTATCCAACAGGGAATCGTTGATTCGTTTGTATTTTGACTGTGGATTGATGTACATAGACATAGTTGATTTAATGGCAGTTCAACGCGAAATGGCGGTCGGGTGAATAGGGGAGAATAAAAGCGGTTTTCATTGGCTGATTATCTCGGGGCCCTAGGTATTATCTCGGGGTCCAAGATAATTGACCAATGAGAGCCTGCGATTCTCGTACCATAGCCCACTATGCTGCTTTCTCATTGGGCAATTATCTAAGGGCCCGAGATAATTCAGTTGATGCAAAAGGAGAAAAACTTTTATTTTGACGGCCAGAAAAATAAAAAAAAAAATCCCTTTTCACTGACGTAAATAAAAAAGGATTTTTTTTTTTTTTCGAAGACCGAAAATATAAATAAAATTCCTTTTTCACAAGTTTTGAAAGAAAAAGGAAAAAAATTCTGTTTTCCTAAGGGTGAAAATATAAATAAAACGCATGTCCCTTCCACGGCTCCGTAAGAAACTGTCTGGGGAAAATTAAGCCATAATTTCTTTGAAATGTTATGTGATGTTTATCTGTGTGCTGCTTATATTCCACCTGACAACTCATTGTGTGGTAAATTACATAGTAATAACCTTTTTGATCAACTGAAGAATGAAGTTACTCTTTTTAGTGCCAAAGGCAATGCAATCCTATGTGGTGATTTGAATGCTAGAACAGACAAATAATTAGATTTTATTGCCGATGATTCTGTTGATGAGTGGAGTTATGTCCCTTTAACTATATACTATGTGGGTAATTCCAACTTGAAGAGAAATTCAATGGATAGAGTTATTAAGGCTATGGATAGATGTCTAATTGATTTATGTACATCTAACTGTTGTCGCATAGTTAATGGCAGATCCCTAAGTGACCTGTTTGGAGATTTTACATCTGTAAATAACCAGGGAATCAGTGTGGTAGATTATTTTATTGTGAATTCTACCTTTTTTGAAGATGTGATAGACATGAAGGTTTATCCACTTTTTGCTGAGTACTCGGACCATAAAATGTTATCTATGAAGCTTAAAACGGGTCTTTGGAGACAGAGGCCGTTACCGCATATGTCTAATTACCCTGATACTGCAAACTTGCATCCTCTTCCTACTAAATACATGTGGGAAGAATCTAGTCAAGAAAGCTTTAGTAACAGTATTATTGAAAATCGCTCGAAACTTAAATTGAATATGATGAATGAATTAAATACAAACACACCTGATGTAGATAAATGTGTCAATTTATTAAATAATTTTATGACAATTATAGGTGACACTAGCACAAAATACATACACAAGTAAGGTCGTACAAAAGATCTATACAGATAGAATAAATAAACCCTGGTATGACAAAGACTGTACACAACTCCGAAAAGAAATGACTAAACCTAATAATGCATTTAACCGTCGTCCGGTGAACTCAAATATTAAAGCTAAATTTTACAGTAAACAGAAAGAATATAAGAACAAAGTTAAGTATAAAAGACATTAGTATAGAAGAAATCTTTTGAGTGAATAAGACCAACTTGGTGAAAGGGACTCCTCTGTAGCATGGGATATCCTTAAAAAACTTAAAAGTGAAAGCTTAAACAGTGAAAACTCAGAACGCATTGATATTAACAGCTGGACGAATCATTTCAGAGCGTCATAATACTAGTGACACTCGTAAACAGGATATAGCTGCAGCACTAAAAATGATGGAGCAGGAGTCTGTCCCTACAGATCTAGATATACAAATTACTGAAAAAGAACTGCAAGAGACTATGTCATCTCAAAAACAATAAATTTAGTGGCATTGATGGAATCATAAACGAAATGATTAAAGCAGATACTCCATATCTAACTGATATCATGCTCATAACTGATGTTCACACAGATACTGAACACGAGACTGGTTAGCCATATAGAACAACATAATGTCCTGTCTAAGTCAAAGATTGGTTTTAGAAAAGGCTGCAGAACTGCAGACCATATGTTCACAATCAAAACTCTGATTGATAAATACACCAAGCAGAAAAATAAACTGTTTACTTGTTTTATTGACTTTCGCAAAGCGTTTGACACAGTTGGACATCATGCTCTCTTCCTTAAACTGTTGCATGCAAGCTTCAAATGTAGTATATACAAAGTAATTAAAAGCATGTATCATCTCAGTACATCTTGTGTGAAATCCAAAGCTGGTGTAGGGGAAAAATTTCCTATCACACGCGGAGTACACCAGGGCAGCGTTTTGAGTCCCATATTATTTAATTTGTTGATTAATGATCTGTTGAAGGAGCTGGATTGCTGCAAGAATCCCCCTGTGCTGTGGGACTTGCCAGTAAACAGTTTGGCTTATGCTGATGACATTGTGCTGGTCTCCCTGAGTAAAACTGATTTGTAAGCAAAACTTAATATACTCAATGAGTATACCCAAAGATGGGTAAATATTAGTAATACAAAAGTAATGGTCTTTGGACAAAACTAAAAAAGTAAAAAGTCCTTCCATATAGGGTATCAGCCAATAGAATGCTGCAACTCGTTCAAATATTTAGGCCTCGTTTTCCATAGTAATGGAAAATTTAACAAATCACTGTCCAATTTGGCTGATAGAGCAAATAACACCTTGTTTGCCATTAAACACGCAATTAGCATTGGTGATATCAAACCAATTTTGGCCTGTAAGGTTTTTGATTCCACCATTATGCCTATTTTAACATATGGATCCGAAGTATGGACTGGCTATCTTAAAGAGTCGGCCGATATTGGTAAGCTGTCAAGTACAGTTAATGATGTGGAACGTATACATCTGAAATTTTGCAAAAGTGTACTGGGTGTAAATCCAAGAGCTGTTAATAATGCAGTTAGAGGAGAGCGCGATAGAGCACCAATTCATGTACCTGCCATTATCGGCAGCATTCGATTTTTATTCCATATATTTGATTCGGATCATTCCTCGTTAGTACATAAGGCTTTATTTGGAACAGGTTGAGGAAAATAGAGTTAACAATTCTCCAAATTGGGTTAGCTATATAAAATGTATATTAAAAAATACCAATTCCTATCACATGTGGGAAAATCTTGGCTGCTCTAAACCAAAAGCCTCAACTCGTTTTATACAATCTCAGCTGTTACAGATACTAGGGAGATCGTGTGCCCTTTCTATACTACTCATCGCGCACTACACATCGCGCATGCGCAGTCGACCCATTCTACTGTAGGGTGCAAGCCTGGCCCATGAAATCTCAGGTAGTGGCGGAGTAGGATGAGGAGGAGTAGGAGGAGTCGGACACGCCACGGATTATACTAAATAGATATGAGACCTATTGGAAGACAGAACGTAATGCGTCTACCAAACTTGAAACTTACAGATCCATAAAAGATAGCTTCAGTACAGAAGAAAATCTTTTGGCAATTAATAATAAAAAACATAGAACAGCACTTATTAGATTGCGTATCAGTGCACACAGACTTCAAATTGAGATGGGGATGTACACCAAGTCAAAGACGCCCACGTGATAGCCTATGTGATGCGTGTGATGTAATTGAAGACGAAAAACACTTTCTTCTGTCATGCTGTAAATACACTGACCGTAGAAGAAATTTATGTCAGAAATATCTAATATCGTTGATGTTAACAAAAGTCGAGATGATTTATTTGTTCAGCTTATGTCATGTGGAAATAGATTAGCCACAAACAGTCTTGCACACTTTGTGTATGAATGTTTCTCAGGTTGGGGTACCCCCGAGTATATCCATGCCAATGTTAAGGATAACAGCAATGGTATGTAAATATTGAGTGTGAGGCTGTGTACATGTGCATCTGTATGGTATGAAAGTGTATGTGTGATTGGTGCACGTGTGGATGTTATTTAATGAGTTATATTGTCTTATATCTATGTATGCGTTCTTAACCCCATGTGGTAAATGTTTTACGTAATAAAGTATTTTTATATACCCTTGAATATCTGTTGCCATGATTCATATTGTCTGTAATACATTGATGGAATAAACATAATTATCTGATAGTATTAATGGAATAAACATGATTATCTGATAGTATTATTAATTGTATGTTGTTTATGATTAACATGATGAACTTTTTTATTTGCTGGAATCCAGTCAATTATACCATGTGAGCAATATTCTCATCAGTAATCACCATTCGATATGAATGTGATACATGTACAAGTCCATGGTTAATAATACAGTATGGTGAATGTGACCTGTAACAGCATGGATCTCCTTGTACAGATGTACAGCCCACCAAACTTGCACACTGTATGACCTGTGAATTGGGAAAAAACTGAAGTTGTAGTGCAATTTATGGATTCAATGGTGACTATAAGATAGATTATCCGACCTGGCCTGATAAATATTTTGCATTTGCAAAAGTCAAAAGCGTTATTGTATACAGTTATCAATGTTGCAGCAATGATACATGTATCTCTTTGTTTAAATGGTATGATATCTGCAAAGAAGACAAATAAAGAACGGGGTTTGACACTAAATACACGTAGCATACTCTGACTCTGAATAGTCCAACCTAACAATTTAGTCAGTTAAACTAAATTCAGTTTTGGGGACTGGCTGCGACCTTGACCTTTGACCCATTGACGTCCAAACGAATAGGGTTTCTATTTGCCTCGCGAGTAAAGTATATCCAATGTTTGGTACCAATCCATACCTTGGAACTGGGGATGTCGCGTGGACAACAAATGTTAATGGATGCAAAGACGGATAGACGAAGAGAACTCATCATCGCATTCTTTGACCTCGTCTACCGATGAGCATATAAAAATGACATTCAATGATTTCTTAATATTGGGGTAACAGTGACATGACATTTGACCTACGTTTTGGTACGTGACATATGTTATTACTAATGTATCTACGGGAACGTAGATGTGTTATTTTTTATGCTTTCTTGATTATGGGTAACAGTTACCTTTGACCTTGTTGTTAGTTTTGTTATGCGACACATTTGTTCCCCCTATTAAATCCACTCACAAAAAAATAGAAATTTTCAATTCCCCTGATTTGTAGGCTACACTGACCTTTGACCTCTGACCTCGACCTATATTTGGCATGTTTCCCAAGGGTATCCATTCACCAGAAATTGGAACTGTAGATAGAATACTGTCAATGGTCAATGATTTCCTGTTTTAAAGCCAGTGACCTCTGACTTCGACGTCCATTTAGGTACGCGACACATCGTCTTCCCTTCGGGTATCCTCTCACCAATAATTGGAACTGTTATTATATGTACACAGCACAAATAGCGTCAGTACTCTTGCAGTACATTTCTACCGAAGTGCTGAAACAGTGCTGAAATATAACAGCACTGAAACTACTGATATATAACAGTAGCAATTCAGTACTGAAACTGTATTGAAATATTACAGTACCGAGACAGTACTGAAATATAACAGTACTGAAAAAGTACTGTAGTATTTCAGTACTGTAAAATTTCTGAAATTTTAAAGTGCTGATACAGCACTGAAATATTACAGTACTGATACAGTACTGAAATATTACAGTATTGATAAAGTGCTGAGAAATTACAATGCTGGAACAGTACTGAAAGAGTACTGTAATATTTCAGTACTGTTACAGCACTGTGCGATTTAAGTACTGATTCAGTAGTGTAATATTTCAGTACTGTTTCAGTAATGAAACAGTACTGTTATATATCAGTACTGTTTCAGTGCAGTTATATTTTGGTAGAAATGTATTGAAACAGTACTGACGCAATTTTTGCTGTGTAATGGTTAGAGCCAGAGAGAATACGAAAGCTCTGATGATGGGATACTGTTGAATGTAGCAGGCTATTCATTTCGTCATGTTCTTCAGAGAAATCTTATGATATCATGATGAAGTATGTACAAGCTGAATTGTGAGAATGTCTATGGCTTTGCCAGATTTTACCGGTTTCAAGTAGGGAGAAAAATAGAAGGGGACAGAAATTCTCTATTTAGTTTTAACCTGTCTGCAGTTCACAATTTCACAGCCTGGAGAGGGTATCTTCCAAATATTCCGTCCCAGGATTTGATACCCAAGAAGACTGTTTGCCAGACCTTAAACCATGTTAATATATTCGTTAACTCCTCTTTAGACGCATCGAAATCTTTCGGTTTGTGTGGGCCTGTTCATGAATTACCAAGGTCTACTTACCAGGCTTTCAACCATGATAAAATATTCGTTAGCTCCTCTTTACATGCATCGCAATATTTCGGTTCGTGTGGGCATGCTTATGATTTACTTACGTCCTACATAAACAGTAGATGTCAGCTACCCATATGCCAGAGGTGGGAGAAATTGACGACGTCATAATGATCCGTATATGCACCTTGTGGCGTACAACAAGGGTTCCATTTTGGGAACTTTACTCTTCGTTATTTTCATTAATGATCTTCCTATTGTTTTAATTAACTCACAAATCAGTATGTACTCAGACGACTGAAAAATATGGTTGGAAATTTGCTCACAGTGCTTCAGAGCGACACAGATAACTGTTTATAATTTTTTATAATTATTTTTAAATTTTATCAAATGCCGGTACATCATGTTCACCACAAAGAGTAACGTCTTCTCGTCCGACTATTCTATAAACAGTAATCAACTGATATGTTTAATTGATGTGAAAGATCTAGGTGTGATTTTCAAGACTGATCACAATTTTAAATCCCACGTACAACAAATGTGTAAAGAAAGCATTCAAAATGCTTGATTTCATCAAGAGAACACGTAGATCATTATCCTCTATCACAGCTTCTAAATCATTGTACATATGTTTAGTTGAGAGTAGACTTGAATTCTGTTCGACACTGTGTTTTCCCCATTGTGTTTTGTTTAGAAGATGAGTGTTCAAAAGAGTTTTATCAGATATATTTGTTTTGAGTCTGGTCTATGTTATTATATTCTAGGTTACATATCTGAATGTCGTTATTTTAATCTACCTTCACTACCCGAAAGAAGGAAAGTATTAGATTTAGTGTTCCCTCGAAACGTTATCTCTGGCCGGTATCTATGTCCATCTTTTATCACAAATTCCATTTAATACCCCAGTCAGACGATCACGCAGGCCCACCGTCTTTTTATTGCCGAGATCTGGAGTTGACATTAGAAATACACTTTTTTGCCTCGGGTTCTCAGTCTTCATAATTCATTCACTTCTGAGTTGACGTAGGTACTTTCACTTCAGCAACCACCTTTAAAACTGCTGTCTCGACATTTTATTACAAGTAACTGCAAGTAGTAGAGAAAGAGCAAATTCCTTATGATTGACCTCATTCCGACCTCATTTCAAGGTCACAGAGGTCAAGGTCATGTGGCGGGGTATCCCAGTGGGATTCCCCAGTGGGGGTTTCCCATCACGATCACGTGATCAAGGCATGTACTGACCTGTCTAGGCTATAGTTCCGGCAAAGGTCCCTGGGCATGTATATTCCTCCGCGGTGATGCGGTTTTGGTGGTGATGCGGTCGCGGGAAAAAGCTTCCGCGGAGAAAAAGTAGTCCCTAGATAAAATGGTCCGATGGGGTCGAGTGAGGTATCAAAGTGAAGCTTATGTGAGGGGGCATCTAATGGGCTGCGTGTGGGGTTGAAGTAGCGGCATTCTGCGCATGCGCGATGGCCGAAGGGTATGAAAATAGCCGTTTTGGAGCTAGGGGAGTCCCTAATGGTCCAATGGGGTCGAGTGAGGTATCAAAGTGAAGCCTATGTGAAGGGGCATCTGATGGGCTGGGTGTGGGGTTGAACTATCGGCATTCTGCGCATGCGCGGTGGCCCAAGGGTATGAAAATAGACGTTTTGGAGCTAGGTGAGCTACTAATGGTCCAATGGGGTCGAGTGAGGTATCAATGTGAAGCCTAGGTGAAGGGGCATTCAGGCAATGGGGTGGGTGCATGTAAAAATTTTCCTAAAAAAATACGGAACTCGGACTTTATCGAAAAATCCGGGAAAATACCTATATGGGGTATGGGGGGTATATAGGTCGCCGTGCTTAACGGGGCTCGCCTGTCAATAGAGTTATCTCCCCCTAGTTCCTGGGTGGGTGTATGTAAAAATTTTCCTGAAAAAATACGGAACACGGACTTTATTCTAAATTACGGGAAAATGCCTATATGGGGTATGGGGGGTATAGGACCATCCTGGGAAACGTACTTCTATACATTTGCGGTAGGGTTGTGGGGTCTCGTTTTACTCGTCTCGTCATTTAGAACATGATAAGAAGTGTCCCGGAGCGAAACGGTGAAATTTTTGAAAAAAGTCACCGAGCCTCATATAGTCCCATACTGGGGTATAGGACCGATGTTTGTCCCCCTGGGAAACGTACTTCTATACATTTGCGGTAGGGTTGTGGGGTCTCGTTTTACTCGTCTCGTCATTTAGAACACGATAGGAAGTGTCCCCGTGCGAATCGGTGAAATTTTTGAAAAAAGTCACCGAGCCCCATATAGTCCCATACTGGGGTATAGGTTCAATGTTTATCCCCCTGGGAAACGTACTTCTATACATTTGCGGTAGGGTTGTGGGGTCTCGTTTTACTCGTCTCGTCATTTAGAACACGATAGGAAGTGTTGCGGAGCGAATCGGTGAAATTTTTGAAAAAAGTCACCGAGGCCTGGGTAGGCCCATAGGCCTATACTGCATGGCTATGGGTGTATAGACCCATACGGGGTGGACATGTTGGAGTCTAGGTGAGTCCCTAATGGTCCAATGGGGTCGGTTGAGGTCTTATTTTGAAGCTCTCGTGGAGGAGCACTTGACTACACTAATGGTTCGTCTGTGTTCAATAGTCTGCGCATGCGCAATCTGGCCGTAGTATAGAAAACAGGCATTTTGGGTGCTATGTAGGGGTGTGTTTGGGATAGAGATGGGCTATTCACGGTTCGAATGGGTCGTGTGAGGTGTCAAAGTGAAGCTTGTGTGGGGTAGAATCAGAATGGTGTGTTTTTGAATGCAAGTCGCGTTAATCTGCGCATGCGCAGTTGGTTGTAGTAAGTAAAGTGGCCATTTTGGGGCAGTGAAGGAAGGTATTTGGGGTCGAGATGGGCTATTCACGGTTCGAATGCGTCCTGGAAGGTGTCATCTTGTAGTTCTCGGGGTGTACATTCCGATTTGAGGGATGTTCCCGTCATCTGTGACGTCATCGGTGACGTCATCGGTACGAGTAGTACCGAAAGTGGACATTTTGGGGGTGCGTGGGGGTGAGTTTGGGTAGAGAGGGACCATCCTTGGTCCGAATGCGTCGTGTGAGGTGTCATTTTGTTGCTCTCGGGGTGTAGATTCCGATTTGAGGGATGCCCGCGTCATCTGTGACGTAATTGATGACGTCATCGGTACGATTAGTAGCGAAAGTGGACATTTTGTGGGTGCGTGGTGGTGAGTTTGGTGTAGAGAGGGACTATCCTTGGTCCGAATGCGTCGTGTGAGGTGTCATTTTGTTGCTCTCGGGGTGTACATTCCGATTTGGGGGATGTCGGCGTCATCTGTGCCGTCATTGATGACGTCATCGGTACGAGTAGTAGCGAAAGTGGACATTTTGTGGGTGCGTGGTGAGTTTGGTGTAGAGAGGGACTATCCTTGGTCCGAATGCGTCGTGTGAGGTGTCATTTTGTTGCTCTCGGGGTGTACATTCCGATTTGAGGGATGTCCGCGTCATCTGTGACGTCATTGATGACGTCATCGGTACGAGTAGTAGCGAAAGTGGACATTTTGTGGGTGCGTGGTGGTGAGTTTGGTGTAGAGAGGGACTATCCTTAGTCCGAATGCGTCGTGTGAGGTGTCATTTTGTAGCTCTCGAGGTGTACATTCCGAGTTGAGGCATGTCCGAAGCATCTGTGACGTCATTGTTGACGTCATCAGTAGGAGTAGTAGCGAAAGTGGACATTTTGGGGCAGTGAAGGAAGGTATTCGGAGTAGAGAGGAACCATCCTTGGTCCGAATGCGTCCTGAGAGGTGTCATGTTGTAGCTCTTGGGGTGTACATTCCGAGTTGAGGGATATCCACAGCATCTGTGACGTCATTGGTGACGTCATCAGTACGAGTAGTAGCGAAAGTGGGCATTTTTTAGCAGTGAAGGATGTTATTTGGTGTAGAGATGGACCATCCGCGGTGCGAATGCGTCGTGTGAGGTGTCATCTTGTAGCAACGCCCACCAAAGCCATTCTTAATGCTTCAACGCCCTGGTGAAATAGCTCAGAAGCTCTGATATTCCATGGAATTGTCACTAATTCTTCGAAATGCAGTGACGCCCTCGACGCCCGTCGTTACGCTTTAACACTCTAACATAACACTATGATATAGACCGGGGAGAGAACAACAACAGCAACACGGATGACACATGAGAGAACAACAACAACAAGAAGTTTTTTTTCATATAGTTTATTCTCCCCAATGTTACATCACACCCACGCTGGGGGAGCCGCGTTGGGTATATTTACAATTCAAGAAGATTCTTGTCCAATCAGAGGCCACCATTTGCATGTTTCATATTCGTTCCTGTCCGTTAGATGTATTCTTGTCCAATCAGAAGTCTCCATTTCAGAAAGTTCCATCTTCGGCCATGTTCGCTCTGAACCGTTTATTCTAATCACCGTCGGGCAGGCCAGGGTACCGTTGAGGCCACATATCCTCAGATAGTTGTTTGCGCATTCTGAGAATCTATCAGTGCATGGTTGAATACTTTCATCCGATGGGGGTGGTGGTCAGTTTAACCACGAAGAACGTCACATTGGTTACCCTCTCCACTATCCACTTGGTGTTGGGGCGTTGATGTTGGGCCCATTCCAAGGGATCCACGGTGGCCAGGTTCTCCAGCATCGTCTCTAGCGACGCCCGGTTAATGATGGTAAACGGTTGGTCAAATACCCGGATGTTACTGCTCGGGTAAAAGTATCGGAGTTGACCCGTCATCTTATGGCGTAAGATGTACCCAAACGCCAGATTTAATTTGAAGGACGTTGCTTGGTCATCGAAGATGGCTTCCACGTAGCTGCGTAGACGGGCGAGGTCGGTCAGTCGAAAATTGTAGATATCTTGAATAGGGCGATGACGGTGGAAACAGTGCCGTATCATGGTCCAATGGCGCCGATAGATGTCACTCACTGGATGGTCGTCCTGTAGCAGATCGCTAGGGGCATCCACTGCATCTTCCGAAAAATGTTCGATGTCGTCAGGCGTATGACTCGAAACCGTAACGCTGGGGTCCGGCTGGATATCCAGGCCCTCTTGGACTGTGGGTATAGGCGGGCTCTTCGTCATCGCATCACCAGTGGCGTTCGTCTTCCCGGGTTCATCTTCTCTGGCTCTGACCTTCCGCGGCTCCTCTTTAGTAGAAAGTTGTCGCCCGAATCGTGGAGAAGCGGCATGAATCAAACGTTGGTGCTGTCTTAACCGACTGGGTCGTTTGAAGAGTCGACCACAATCGTTACATTGTACCGTCGCACCCTCGTGGAGTGCCTTCTCATGGCGCAGTAAATTATCCTCCCGATTGAATGATCGTGCACAGATTATACAAGTATACCGTGCATCGTTGTGGGTGGAGGCCTCGTGACGTCGTAAACTTTCTATTCGAGCAAACTGCTTCTGGCAAGTTGTGCAAGTGAACATCTTGATAGTTGATAGAGTATCGGATGAAACGACCAGGCCGCTTCCCTTTTATAGTACGCTAGCTGGTGATCTATTTTTAGCACACTCAGTTCAACTACCCCAAGTCGAGGACCAGACATATAGAGTATGTATTGCATGCTATGGTATTCATCAGTGCAAGGGTGGCACATTCAGCCGATGGGGGTGGTCGGTCAGCTTGGTAACGAAAATCGTGACATTGGTCACCCTCTCTACGACCCATTGTGTGTTGGGACGTTGTTGTTGGGCCCATTCCAAGGGTTCCACGGTGTCCAGTTTCTCCAGCATTGCCTCTAGCGACGCCCGGTTAATGATGGTAAACGGTTGGTCAAATACCCGGATGTTACTGCTCGGGTAAAAATATCGGGCTGCTTGGTCTGTGTCCTTATGCTGCAGCACATAACCAAACGCCAGATTCAACTTGAAGGCCGTAGTTTGATCGTTGAAGATGGCTTTCACGTAGCTGCGTAGGCGGGTGAGGTTGGTCAGTCGGAAATTGTAGATATCTTGAATGGGGCGATGACGGTAGAAACAGTGCCGGATCATGTGCCAATGGCGCCGATAGATGTCACTCACTGGATGGTGTTCGTGTAACAGATCGCTAGGAACATGTATGGGTTCGTCCACGAAGTGTACTTTGCTCTCCTCGTCGTACAAAATCTGGCCCAATGTCTTGTCGTCGGAATTTGACTGTTGAATTAGGGCGACATCATCATCATCAACCCTCGTGCGATGGGTGAGAGTTCCCGCTTTCTCGATACTGGTGCCTACGGGCTCTTCTACCTGCAAACGTGACTGCAGAACAGGGTGTCGTGTGCGTTGGTGTCGCAGCAACTGACTGGTCAGTTTGAAAATCCGACCACATTCTTCGCATGGACGCTTGGGTACTTCATGGCGTGCACGTGTGTGGCGCTGTAAATGATCTGGGCGCTGAAACGACAGTGTACATATCGTACAGCTATGCCGGGCGGTTCCTTCGTGCTTGGTAGCCTCATGGCGGCGCAAGTCGTGCAGACGAGTGAATGCTTTCGAGCACGTAGTACAAGTGAACATCTTGGTGGTTGACAGAGTGTCTGATGAAACGACCAGGCCGCTTCCCTTTTATAGCACGCTAGCTGGTGATCTATTTTTAGCACACTCAAACGAACCCCCACAAACAGGTCAGTACCATCTCCTTTCCTTCAATTCACATCGAAAGTGACGTCATACCCCAACAAACATGATCCGACAACATGAAAAGGATACAGGTCAAGTGCACTCAATGACCTGGTGTACAAACGACCTTATATGACCACTCACTCACTCATGTGTGTGTGTGTGTGTGTGTCTGTTTACCTGTGTGTCTGCGTCTGTGTGTATGTGTCTGTGTGTGTGTGTGTGTGTGCATGCATGTGTGTGTGTGTGTAGGTATCCACCACCACACACTACCACACACACACACACACACACCACCACCACCACCACCACCGCCGCCACCACCGGGCGTTGACGGGCGTCAACGCCCGGTGGTGGTGGTGGTGGGAACTCCCGTGTGGCAGAGCTCTTGGATCGGAGCTCTTGGAGCTCAAAGCCTGTGGAGCTCAGATCTCGGAAGTGACATTTGCATACGACCTCTGTGAGGTCACTTCCGCTTCCGTTGACGTGACCGGAACTGACCTTTGACCCCGGCGCGCAAAGGTTTCCACCGCACCGCGGTGGAAACCTTTACACCGCG
>JAVTVY010047304.1:0-24708 GCA_036873755.1 Hanleya hanleyi | reverse complement strand
GAGCCCAAAGGGCTTCAATATACGCCCATATATCTGGAATTACATTGGTCCAAATTTCAAGGCTGTTTAATCGCCTCGATTCCAATTGGTAGCTAGCAATCCGGAAAAAGGTCTACAATTTTGTGCTTCTGAGAATGTAACATATCACATCTAAAATTGAATGATAAACTAAAATGAGCCTAACTCTTGGAAACTAGGTGACCTTGGAGCAAGAACTGAGAGCTCACATATCCCACAATGAAATCGACAATAGTCAAACACAAGAAAATAGTACTTTTCCTGCAAATGGATTTCTTTCAGACGAGAGAATTTTTCATGAAGGAAGAAGAAAGTGATGAAGTAAACCTTTGTTCTTGAGTTGATAAACGGGTATGAAGTTCATAAAGGACCCCTCTCCACGTTAAACTAGTAAATGCATGGTTTCTATTTCACAACAGTTTAACTAAATGTAGCTGTTTCAAACATGGGAGACAACTCCACAGGACAAATGCCATATACATGTAGGGGAGAGAACTCTGAATATTCCAACCTAACACATATAGTCAGCTAAACTTGATTCAATTCTGGGGGACTGTGACCTTGACATTTGACAAATTGATGTATGTTTCCTCTTCGCCATGCGAGTAAGGTATCTGATACCATTCCATACCTTGAAACTAAAGATATCGCATGGATGAATGGACAGAACGCAACATCGCATTACATGACCTCGTCTTCGACAGGCATATGAAAATGTGACTTAATGATTTCCTGATTTTGGGGTAACAGTGACCTTGACCTTTGACCTTGACCTAAACTTTGGTGCATGACACATCGTCTTCCGTCAATGTATCAATGGACACAAAAAAATCACAATTTTTATGAATTTCATGATTTTGGGGGTCACCGTGACCTTGATATTCGGCCTTGACCTACATTTTGGTACGTGACACATCATGTCCCCGTAATGTATCTACTGACACAAAAAAAAAGTACTTTTCAAAGATTTCTTGATTCTGGAGTCACAGTGACCTTGACCTAAATTTTGGTACATGACAAACCATCTCCCGTAATTTCTCAATGGACACATTTCACGATTTTGGGGTCACAGTGACCTTGACATTTTACCTTGACCTACATTTTAATATGTGACACATTGAGTCCCCCTAATGTATCTACTGACACAAAAAAATGTTATTTTTAATAATTTCCTGATTTTTGGGTCACAATGACCTTTGGCCTTCGACCTTGACCTATATTTTGATATGCAACACTTCATTTCCCCCTATTGAATCCACTCACAAAAAATTAGAAATTTATGATTTCCTGATTTTTCATTCACACTGACCTTTGACCTCTGACCTCCACCTACATTTGGCATGCAACACATCGTTTCCCCCTAGGGCATCCACTCGCCAAAAATTAGAACTGTAGATGGAAAACTATCAATGATCAATGATTTCCTGATTTTTAGGCAACAGTGACCTTTGACCTCTGACCTCGACCTGAATTTCGGTACGCGACACATCGTCTCCACCTGATGTATCCATTCACAAAAAATTGCAACTGTGGATAGAAAACATCCAGAGATATAGACCGGACACGAACACTTCACTGATTTCCTGTTTTTCAGGCCAGTGACCTTTGACCTCTGACCGCGATCTTCATTTTTGTACGCAACACATCGTCTCTCCATAGGGTATCCACTCACCAAAAATTGGAACTGTAAATAGAAAACTGTTCCAGATATAGACCGGACACGGGGGACGGACAGACGGACGGACGGATGGACGGACAGACGGACGGAAACCGCCATCACATAATACGTCCGCCTTTTTGGCGGGCGTATAATAAATCTTACATGTGTGAAACAAAAACAGTTGATGTACATTTTTATCCTACATGTGTGAAGAACTAAAACCAAATGGTTAGATGTACATTTTATCTTTCAGAAATGTATGAAAGAAAACCAAATAGTGAGATGTACATAATCATCCTACATGTTGAGTGACTACCTGGATAACAATTACATGTACCTTAATTTTGGAATGGCATATGGAGCATTTCCCACAAGGTGGTGCTGAGCTGTCTGTCGATTCTAGATCGATGACCTCTGCATCTGTGTCTGCAGTTGCCTCCCCTTTCTGCTTTTTTCTACGTGATGGAGCCCCTTTTACCTTGACGGCTCTGACGGGTCCATAAGCAATGGCCATGTGTAGAGGTGGCATGCTATGAGGAAGGAAATCTTTCTTGTATTCCTGTTTCAGCCATCGGACGGTCAGTGACAGTCTATTCCAGGGTCCAGTACGAAGCATTTCTGAGAAAATTCTGAATCGGAAGTCATATGCAGTCTCCTTTCGAGATTTCTTTGGGAGATGTCGTAACCTTCTGGAGCTTTCAGGGTGTTGCCAGGCCCACTCAAACTGAAAGGGAATATATATGTGTTAATATGAACTATGCAAACATGGCAAAGCACTGAGAACCCAAATACCTTGAGTGTATTCAAATAGGAGTCTTTGATAAGAACCAAGTATATCCAATTATTTTTAGGATGACACTTTCTCAGTAAAGCACAAATACTAGTGCTGGATGGGTCAGTCTCATGCAAGACTCAAACCCGCATCCTCAGAATTTGGCACCAAATCGCCAGCAGTAAATGCAAGCGGCCTAGACCACTCGGCCACCTCAGCTTCCACAAAAGAGGAAGTTCGGAGATCGGAGTCTAGATTACGTACATTTACTATCCCTCTGATAGACATATAATGGCACAGCTCCTAAAGCCGATATTACATATATACTAATGCTATTTAGAAAGTAGATAACATTTATATCCAATTATTTTTAGGATGACACTTTCTCAGTAAAGCACAAATACTAGTGCTGGATTATATGTCTATCAGAGGGGTAGTAAATGTACATAATCTAGACTCCGATCTCCGAACTTCCTCTTTTGTGGAAGCTGAGGTGGCCGAGTGGTCTAGGCCGCTTGCATTTACTGCTGGCGATTTGGTGCCAGACTCTGAGGACGCGGGTTCGAGTCTCGCACGAAACTGACCCATCCAGCACTAGTATTTGTGCTTTACTGAGAAAGTGTCATCCTAACAATAATTGGATATAAATGTTATCTACTTTCTAAATGGCATTAGTATATATAGAACCAAGTAATCGGTGATAACAAAATGAATATTATTCCATTCAAAATGTAAGGCTCCTAGGCATAGTCATTCAGAGGTATTTTCGCGACAAAAAAAACCCCAGATGGCGGTTGTATATAATGACAACTGCCCTTCACCAAATAGGTGTCTGGGGACAAGTTTGACCTCTCATTTGACATGTTTGAGGGGGGAGTGGGTGGGGGATTTGGTTTAATGTCACAATCAAGGTCATTTCACTCATATGGTGACTGCCAGTTTGGTTGAAGGAGGAAGCTGGAGTACCCAGAGAGAACCACTGCCCATCGGAAAATAACTGGCAAATTTTCAGACCCCGCATTTGACCTACAAATTTAAGTACCGGTACACAACGATAATACTCCAAATCCAAATTTAGCTCACTGATTTCTCTTACATGCCTAGGCTTCTGCTCTGTGACCATATGCATGTGTGATGCAAGTTTGGTGTTCTAATGCATCTATAGTCAGTCTTGAGATATGGTGTTAAGTAGAAAACAAAGATGGACAGACTTTCATGATGATGATGATATCTCCAGATCAATTATGGCTGAGGATTAAAAATTGTACTTTAAAGAGAAGTTCAGTCTAAAATCAACTAACAGTGTTCTGTCAATAAATATTCATGAAGATCAATGATCAAGTATGTCTTTCAGCTGACATAAAACATATATCTGACAGTGCTTAATATTCTATGCCATCATGGTCATAGCTGTATAATTTGGGAAATATTGTGGCAGACACACCCATCCATCTTGGATTATATTGGCCCCATCACTTCCCCACCCAAAGTAAATTAAGACAGATTACTCCACCTTACCCTCAGTGCGGATATTTCATTAGGGAAACCATGAGTTATTAGCACCATCTCCCTAAAGAGAGAACATGAAATGGTGTATAGTGTCCATCAAAACTGTCAAGATATTCACAGTACCAGTCTTAGTCAGTTCATCTGTTGAATGGACATAGACAATTTTATTTTTACGGGACAGACATGTGGAGAATAAAATGCACAAGCATATATATAAGTGAGTTAGTGAGTGAATATGATTTAAAGGTCAACCCAAACGATCTGAGGTCAAAAATATAAAAAAAATAGTCCTTACGATTCTGAAAATAATGATATTTTTGTCATAATTTTGTGCCTTCTGGTTGGCGAGATATTGCCGTTTGAAAGGTGAAAATCGCTCTCCTGTCAATTCCAGCTGTGAGGTCACGGAGGGAAAGCCCTATACCACAATCTTAAGTGGCTGCTGATTTCTGGAGATTTTCGGAGTATCGGGGATAATTTGTTAAAAGATGCCGCGACGTTGTGACGGGAGGTTGCAGTTTTACTACAGATGACGGTGTTAGTATTCATTTGTGGCCTAAAGACGAGAAAATCACTGCAAATTGGATGAAATTTGTACGCAACACGCAGGTGTGGAAAAAGGGCTCGGCACATTTTGACATAAAGGCATCATTCGAGGACCTCAACAGCGTAGCAGCTGAATTCGGATACAAACCAAAACTAAAAGAGAACAGCTATTTCAACTATCAAACCTAAGAACAATCAGAATGTAACAGCAAAGAAATCGAACAAGGAGAATCTACCACGGACATCGGCTGAACGAACCTTGCCTGCAAACGAGGCCTCGGGCAGGGAGACGGCTGTACATGCCCTGCTCGCTCTCGCGTCCCCGATGAACGCCCAGAATGGACCCGAGGACTGCAGCATGGAATTAATACTTTCATAATCCTTTGACATTGAGAGATTGTGGGAATATCATTCGATTTCAATTTAATTGACGTACTTTGTCGAAAATTGAGCAAATGTGAATGCCGATCCATCACGTCGTTTCGACACTCACTCACCACGGCTTACTTTTCGCCATGAATGTCCAAAGTTTTTTATCAAACTATATAATTCTGAAATTGGTATTTCATGGGGATTATGGGAAAACAAACAGAATTCAAATCGGACGTATATCAGTAGAGTTATCAACAGTTTACTGTCCATTCTGTCGAATGCCGGAGTTTATCCCTTCGAAAAGGCGGTCTCGGCCAGTAACAACAACAACAACAACACAAATGTGCTCATTCTTTACATCACAGAATCGTTCTACATTCAATACAGTTTGAAATATATGGACATTTGGTCTTATAGATGACGATAATAAAGTTTCAAGTCAAGTTGCATACCAATCTGTATTCAACAAACGACCTAAGCTCCGAATCATGTCGTCGTCGTCGAGTTCCACGTTGTCAGAAAGGTTGTCACTGTCAGAATCGGAGCCGTACGGCTCAAATTGATAGGGCTGAATTTCCGTCGTTGGTCTTCAAACAACTGTTATTTTGCCCGTCATCATCCTCCTCTATGTCTATTTCATCTTCTTGGCGAAAAATATTTCCATCTAAGGAGCTGATATATCGCTCGAATCGACATCCGAATCGGAGCTCTGACTGCACTCGCTTTCCATGTTATCCGTCCTTTTTTCTCAGGCAGTTGCCCTGCGTGACGTCATCAACTCAGCTGTGAAACTGTGAAAAAGCCCACTTTGCTCCCATATTACGCGTGTTTCTGATCAGATTAGAATTATTTCAATATTTTTTTCATACAAAGTGAAGTATGAACTATGATTTTTACGCATTTTTAGACAAAAAAAAATTTCCGTTTGGGTTGACCTTTAACAGTATTTCAGTCATTTCATGACATTTGGTTCCTATTCCTTTTCACACCCGAAAACAAGCATATACAAACACCAGGTCTTCTGATTGAGGTGTGCTATCACCCTTAAGAACCTAACACAGTGACACATCTCCTGCTTTATCCCTGTGTGACATTGTAGCACACCACATTCTTGAGCTTTTACTTTTGGTTTGAAAAACTGGCGTAACAATAATACCATTCTAGGGACATTCCGAAGAGTGCTATTAGCACACGCCTGCCAATTTTCAAATCAAAAGCCCAACTCCCCAGAAAAATAGCGCTATAATTATGATAATATAAGCATGAACCATATTTTATGATGATTCCAGTTCAACAAATAGTAAGTACTTTTTCAGACATGAGCAGTGTGACTAACGTCACAGGACCTACGAAGTACAGTAGGCATTAGGACTCGAACGCGAACTGAACTCTTGGAAATCCCCACCCCCAGTTGAAATCCTGCCTATATTAAGATGGGCACCGCCCAAGTCAGAATCGCCAATGATTTTCATCAAAAATCACCAGAAATTTCCATCAAAAATAGGTCAGCTCAGAACTTGTTGGTAACAGTCTCCTAATGCGCCTTCATTCCAAAATAAATAACGATCACCGATTTAATTTTACATTTTTTTTTAAAGGAAACAGATTGAATAATATAGGTTCACTAGATTTCAAGCTTTACGTGTGAAAATACATCTACATCTCTTTAGTGGTTTTTAGTGCCCTTGTCCAGGATCAAAACAACTTTTTAAATCACATTATTTTCCCAACAATACACCAAATTTTTATATATAGTACTATAGTATAGAAAGGTAGCATTTATGTAGTTTACGGTAATTCAACTCGAGACCAACACCTTCTATGCACAAGATAATAATGATTCTATGTGATTCTCCTGAGCATAACCGGTACAAAGACGAATAAATAGCGTCTCTACATCACGTTGTTATCTAGATATATGAGACAACACATTTTGGGTATCGGCAATCTGATGAATGTACTATTCCGGTTTCCTTGTTTCACATTATATTCTATGGCAGTTGATCGGTGATTTTCTTTGTGATAAACGTTAAACCACCTCAGCTTCGTTGTGCAAACAGCGTTGATTTTTTTAGGGTATATGCAGTAGGGTATTTTTAGCCGGAGAGTAACTGATAGGCCTACTCATTAAATGCGATAAAACGCTGGAGCAAAACGGACCACAGTTTTCTTGGCAATGATGACATGTTTGGATGTGAAACAGGATACACGTTACAGGCTACAGCTTACATATATATAACAATATACTGAAGTGTTAATTATAAATCTAATTTTAATCAGAATTATTTCAGATCAGAACTTGCTGGTAACAATGCCCTAATGCACGTTCATGCCAAAAATCAAGGTTCTAATGTCAACGGTTCTCCTTATTTTGCCGACGAAAGGATTCGGATGGACTCACTCATTACCGGACAATTTGCGATCTGTAGCCTACTTCGTAGGAATAGGCCTGGCAGGGGTCACAAATTTTTTTTTCATTTGGTCGCCATTTGTCGAGTGAGGCTAAAAATCTACTCGCCACATTGGCGACCTAAAGTTTTATTCACTCGCCAATCCCTAACGACCTTTCGATGTAATAAAGTGACGGACGAATCAGTCTTTCCAACAACATGATAATCCAGTGTTAGTTTGAAAAATAAAAGAGAAAAAAAAATACCCTCGAAATTTTGCGCGAAGGAAACGAAACGATTGTGTGTCGGTTACACAAATCCGAAATGGCTTGAATGAAAAGTCGGGTCAGGTGAAACAAAAGTTCCAAACTCTTCTCTGCAAACTTTTACCACATGACGTTTGTCTTTCAGCATATAAATTTACTGAGCTGGTTTTACTTGACTACAATTGTTTTAGAAGCGACACTGAAGTCAAAACGCACATGTCGTGCTTCAGGCATACCATCGCATTCTTGACCTTGAACTTGCAAATTCCCGCCAAGATTGTTTCATAGAATTTGTTTACTATAATTTTTACTATGATGGATTTCATTGGCTGAGAACGGTCAGCGGGTCGTGGATTAACTTTTCTAGGGCGAGCACGTGATCTTATTGTGTCACGCCTGTGCATGATTTCAATATTACATCAGACCACGTGGCCTCTATAAATAGACTAGGCTTCCCCATATCCGTATCGTCGGCATTATTCTGTCATTATTTCCTGTACGTTTTAGGCCTGATTGGATTTCGCTGCCTGATAAACTAAACACAAAAATACTTTGGCGACTAAACACTTCATTGACCAAATATTCACTCGCCACTTTGCCGAGTTACTCTATTTTTTAATCGACACATTGGCCAGGGTACGAATTATAAAATGTTACGGGCAGCCATTTCAAGGCCACTTTGGCCTTGCTGGCATCTAATTACCTAGAATTTGCAAAGGGGCACCAAGGCAAACAGGGAGGGCATACAAAGCCATTGGCTTGTGCATGGCCTTGGGTGTATTTCGCGCCAGGGTGCGAATTACACCCAAGGCCATGCACAAGCCAATGGCTTTGTATGCCCTCCCTGTTTGCCTTGGTGCCCCTTTGCAAATTATAGGTAATTAGATGCCAGCAAGGCCAAAGTGGCCTTGAAATGGCTGCCCTGAACATTTTATAATTCGTACCCTGATTGGCGAGTGACTGGAAAATTCAGTCGCCAGTTGTCATTTTTTAGTCGCCATTGGCGAGTTGTCGACCGGGTTTTGTGAGCACTGCCTGGATGCACACACAAGAACAATGGACTTGGCTCCGACACTGCTTAGCAGTCTAGTTTGTTCTGACAGAATGCATGGGTGGTTAAATCCCATTTCTCCCAATGATATTGGAAAATATATTTAACCCCAACCAGAATCAAACTCAAAGATGGCAAAATATTAATTAAGCATAATATTAGCTTAATGAATGTTAGACTCACCAATGATGGGTCTCATTTAGAGAGTTATATACCATGAAAACGTAACACAAAATAAAAGATATGCAGTATAGCCTACTAAATCAATTATTTTGTGATCTGACTGAATTATTGTTGAAAGCAAAGTTAATTCATATTCACTATCTCACTCCTTGTCTACTCTCTGGAGAACAAATCTCTTGGTCTATAGTTCACCGGAGGGTACAATTGGGAGATTGTTTGGTCGGAAGCACACAATAATTGATAAATAGCTTACCAAGGCCCTTTCCCACTTGTTCTCCAAGCTCCGCCAGCATGTTTCCCAGTGTTGTGCTGCTTCACTCTCCTGTTAGGGTCCACAGTGAAGCCAATATACGTGCGCCCTTTGAACTTTGGGTTAACATTGTATAGTAGGTAGACCCCATAGAAATGCTCTATCTCTTGCACCATTCTTCTGAATTACAGACTTGGTATGATTCTTGTGTTTTACCAGAATGAATCATCACAGTGCACACAGTGTTTCATGTACTACTGAAAATATATGTATAAACAGAATTCAACTTGTATGTGAGTAGTAAAGCAAATAGTACAGACGAGTCGCCAGTTCCGACCCACTAAAGTGAAATTTGCATCTGTTTCAGAAAGAAATGGTTTGATTGGCATATTCATTATCTTGATCGCCGTACAATTGTCCATAGCCTTTATTAACAAATTAACTTAGCTGGGGGTAAACTGAACTGCAGGGAAAATAAAATTACAATTCTTAATGAGAGGTGTCAGTTCCGACCCACTGTCGCCGGTTCCGATCCAGTCTCGTTTTGACATTGACCTTTGACCCAGATATAAACAAATGTAATCGTCAACATGATAAATTTTCCGCCAAAATAGGGTCCTAGCTGGATATTTCGTTTTCAATGTCTTCATCTCATAAGTGAACATCTGACGTTAAAGAATGTGGGTTGGGGGTGATAGTAGTCCAATATAATGTGACTGGAATACGTCCTCCTTTAATATGTTGATGTCTACCATGTCCGTATCACAGTCACATAGGCTGCCATCTTGTTTCAAGAGGCAGGGCTTCGGACTTCAGAAATTGTCAAATTGTGACGCAATAATTAATTGACATGATTACTGACCGGTTTGAATGTATCCGTGCAGCTTAGATCCACAAAATGGCACATTCCAGGCATCCATCGATCTCTCATTAAGCCATAGGCAGATAAATCTTGTCCGATCAGCGTAAAAAAATTAGGCGCCTTCGACTTTGGCATATGAAGGGAAGTGACGTAGGCACACACCAACACGTGTGAACGAATCATGTGATACTCTGAGATACGGGGTCTTCTCAAATTGTCTGACTAACGCACAAGTTTTGTGCTCGCTTTTTGGTAATTCTTGAAAGGTCCCTTTCTGTACACGTGCGTTTGTGTACACCATGTGACACGAGAGATCGTGTGATTACTTCCCATAATGCTTTAGTGTGAAGCCATATTCGCCATTTTTGGACGGATTTTCGGTGCTCTGGAACATGTGACAGTTTGTTGTCTCCATGGAACTTTACGTAGAGTGGTTCAGATGTGTGGGTGGTGTTATTTTGTGCCTTGAAACACGAGCAATTCATTCATACTGGTGAGTGTGCTTGTCAGTTCTTTATTTTCTCAAAATCTCCTATTTTTCTGGAGGAAGATTTCTGCACCTGCACTTGACTTCGTTATCAATGGGACTGTACAGCCCAATCGAACATCCAAATAATAAAAGAAAGGCTGTCAGTCACCCATTGTATTGGACTAGGGTGATAGTGATTATGATATGATCGAGCTAATCATATTGGCAAGATATATTGGACACTGAAATAACTCCGATGGCTAATTTAAGCGTATACTCACTCGATGATGATAAATCAACGGTACTTCTACTTATTTTACCTCTGAATAGCAGATTAAAGAGAAGAAATGCTAATCAGCACTCGAGTTACGATTTTACATAGTGAGCGCTGTGTTCTCAAGACATTTTCAGGCCATGGTACGACCCAGCTTGGCCATCCATGGATGACGGTGGTTCGGAACTGGGTCCGTCAGTTCATATCAACAATGGGGCAGGTAGCCTTTAGAGAGACACCCCAGTAAATAAATTAATGACAGATACATTGTACCATATGATAATTATATGTGAGAAACAAAACATCAAAACTTTGATCGGAAGCGCTGGCAGACGACACCATTTTTGACCAACGGCGAGTCCTGGTGTTTGTACTTAGACCGATGTAGTCGTATGTATGGAGTGGGTCTGCAAAGCTGTCTCCTAACAAAATCAGTGAATGCATAATATAATTTAACCATGATTGAGAGTTTGATCAACTTGCTTGAATACACCAAATGTTTTATGATTTCGCGTGATAATGGTTATGACAAGAAGAAATATTTTGGGAAGTGGGTCAAAACTAACACTGGATCGGAACTGGTGACGTCACTGTAGCTGTCACACTTCAATGGATCATTCAGGCGATTTTTTGATGTGCTTGAGTTCTCGGGAGTTAATCAGACTCCCCAGCCCCGATAACTCTAACATATTAAAAAGAGCCTGAAAGATCCATTTTATTAACTTCAAGTTCAACATTCTTCAGACCATGGAGTTAAAAGATAGAAGGAGAGAGCACTCGGTCAGATCAAAGTGTTCAATGTACGATTCCGCCACAGCAGGGATTCGTCGGATTAGCCTATGTGTATTTGGGAGATTAAAGCAGGTTCGGTCATGTTCGGTAGTTGTCGGGTTCCCGCGCATGCGCCCCATCGACGTCATCAAAGCTATTATAAGTTGAGTGTATTGGAAATGTGAATTGGTACTTAGCCGCCCGCTGTGCACGCCGCCTGGAAGTGTTGAGTTTGACCATGGAGGGAAAGAGAGATCAGTGGTGAGTGGTTTTATTTTCGTCATCTCCGTATATTTTCAAAAAGGAAAATAGATAATGAACTTGTATACTGTAATTACTTAAAGGAGAAGTGCGAGTCAATAACAGGTTTAATAACATCCAGAATTGCAATTAATAAGATTACAGTTATTACTCAAGGTTTGTATTTCTAATATTCGGCTAACGCATTTTAAGCAGAAGTTTATGCAAAATATTGTCGTGATCATTAAATAACGCCATTTACGCTAGTGGTCTTAAGTCAACTCCTAAGGACTTTGAGATGATGCTGAATAAATTTCACAATTTGTGTCTTAGCGTTTCTACGGAGACTCAAATTACCAAACTTCTTAAGTTAACCGACACGGAAATAACAGAGGAATCATTAGAGTTCTTCACACAGATACTGATGGACGAGCTCTTAAAAGAACTATTAACTTTCAAATTCGGTTACAAAGAAATGGTGGATGAACGTCATCGATATCACGCTGGATATCTATGCCACATGCCTGCAAGATTTGTTTTTTGAATTTGTGTTTCGGAACCGGGTTTCTATCGAAAGGATACAAGCTTTCGGTCCCCGCACACAAGCGACAGGCTAACCGAAGTTGTTCCACATGCAGGTCCATTTTTCTGCCGTGAGAAAGATTATCTTCGTTGTGCTGAAGGTGTTGCTCTTGGTCAGAAAATTTCGTAAATAAGTTGTCGAACATGTATTTTCAGCTCCTATATATCAAAATTTTAGCAGCACACGCTCACCGTATACAATATAGAGGCCATATTCATTTGTAATAGATACAGGATGTGTTTATTATGCTTCCCGTTCTCAAATCCTCTTTTTGCCTCAATAATTGGGTAGAAATTATTTTTACTCACAAGGGAACCATTCCTCGTTTTCGTTAACGAGATTGTTTATTTTAGCATAATATGCTTACTTGATCTCAAGTTTTTTAAGTTAGCATAACCATGGAGTTAAATAAGTCTTATTTAACTCCATGGTATAACGTAATTAGAATAAAATGAACTGTTAATATTCGTCAGCCTATATAATAGCTTTAATATATCGATGCCCGTCAAGGACCCCGTCGGGCCAGAAGTGAACTTCAATACACAAGTATTGAAGATCAATTAGCGATTAGCACGCAGGGGGTAAAACGGCCTTGGCTGACTCATTAGTTAATAGCTTTGAGGCAGCGCAAAAGCGAAAAAAGGCCAATCTAGTGTTTACAATATTGCATTTTATCCAAATTCAGGCTTCCGGACCCTAAAATGGTAAAGACTGATATGTACTCTTTTATTTGATCATGAACGCAAGCACAAAATGTGTCATTTTTGAAATGCGGAAATTCTGTTAATTCGGCAGTGAAAATGATGTATTTTCTGTTTGTGGCAAAATTGCCCATGTATTTTAAATGGGGTTTTTGAGAATTTTTCTATCGTTTATATTTTTAGCTAGTCCAACCGGACCCTCATGTGCTATTCGTTTCCACATTCGCTGTACTTATACCAAGTTCCCTACAAATTTTTGTCTTGTTGAGAAATGCGGAAGTTGTAGAAAAACGATAAAATATACAAAACGACAGTATGATTCCAAGGTCCTGTAACTAAGCTATGAATGGTCATATTCTGATTAATGAAATATGCTCATATTCAGTATGACTTCAAATTGCCTAATATTTGTGTTGCGCATAATTAATGCATCCTTATTTTTACGTAGAACTACTGCGCATTTTTAATTTCAACTTCCGTTGATGTTTTTCTGCGGCTAATAAGAACCAACGACTCGGTCGGCGGAATCATACATTGAACATCAAACGGACAGATCGTGACTGACGGCCATTCAGAATACAATAGCTCTGCGGGCGACCTCACGGATCAGCGACCCGCGACTGGCCGAGTGCTCTCTCCTCTTTATTTAACTCCATGTTCAGACACGACAAGCGTCAGCAGTCAAGTGAAATAACCACGGACCCTTCAATGCAATAACAATGGACAGTGATAACTGGCACAATTTCAAGTTACATATGAAGTTACAGACAAAGTTAGCAGACAGAAAAGCGTAAAGGAACTCGCAAATAATTATAAGGTGAATGAATCCCAAATTTCCATCCCAGATAGAATGAGGCAAACCCCAATTTCCGACATTTGCAGTAAACTCCACGAGTATACACTCAAGCAACCAGAATCAGCTAATCAGTCAAGAAATAACGTTATCTCCATACGCATATCTGTAATTTACCTGTGCTATGTACAGTTCCACGAATTTTCCATTAGATGCTTCAGATTAGTACCCCTTTTTTCAAAAGCCAGCTGGCCGCACCAACATGATATGCCATAAAAGAGCTCCGTTTTCTAAGGGAAGCAACTCACTCATCGCAATAAACACCGCAAACGGTATGGCAGTTCAAAATTTCAGAGGGATCTGACAAGGCTGAATTTTTCTATAAGAAACGATTTTAAAAATGACACATTTCTGTATAAGAAACGATTTTAAAAATGTCATTTCTCTTAAGGAAACTGTGTTTGAAAAAAAATGTCATTTCTCTATAAGAAACGATTTTAGAAATGTAATTTCTCTTAAAGATGTAATCAGCCTCAAATCTGGGCTGAAATCATTGTCTCTCAAACTCAGCGAAAGTGACATATGTTACAACAGGTACAAAATGAAACACATTTGACCACAAAAAAACTAAACTTGTTTCTACCATTCACGAGAAAGTAGAAGCAATTGATCTTTAAAAATAAACGGCATGGCATGCCGACTATTTTTCCACGGCCGTGTCAACAAGCGTATGCACGTGGATGGATGGATTGATGGATGTACTTGGGCACTCCATCGCACCGCGATGGGCACAGGTCGTGCGAACACGCCGTGCAACCCGTTTCCCCCAACCCGCTTTACACATGATCCCTCATAACAGTGTCACATAGACACTGTGTAATCCCCACATTCTTATTAAACGATATACCTTCTTTTTCCAGAACTACAGAAGAATTACATAATAATATTTCCATCTGTCAAGCCCCCTCATTCGCTCCTCTCGGACCGATTCTTAGTGGCAACTTTGAACACGTGCACACGAGATGCGTGTCCGATAATTGATCTGTCCGATCACAGTGTGTAAGCCTGTCCGCCTGGGATATATTTATGGTGTTGGAACTGTACGTCTTCCTGACGCAATCGCTGATGACACACACAAATAATTGTCACCTTGGCAACATTTCAACAGGATAAGAAGATAAGCGGAAAAGACCACCATGTGTTAGTGACAATTATAGACCATAACGGACTACTCAAAGCATTGGGAATATATTCAGTCAAAACAACTTATCGTGGTGTCACATGCTTCACTTTATAATTAGTGAAGTAAGAAAATATAATTATTTTCGCGAAAGGAAAGAATATTTCTCCATATAATTTCACTTTTATAAGTACACAAAAGACATTTTTGTATTCATATGTTAGTTTTTATTATTAATATCTACAAATAAGCGTGTAATTTCTTCCATGTGCTCAGCAGATCGAAATGCAAAGCGCACTCATAACTGCTACTGTGCCCCTTTTCGATGTGACACTGTACGCCTTTGTGAAGAGGTTTAAAATCGAACTGTACGACTTTACGACATGCGACCCAATTTTCGACGCACAATGTGGATGTTATCTGAGAACATATCACTCTCCTTTTGAAATATAAATTGTCATACAAAGGAAAGACAGTAGTGTCAACATCGATGCCTTTTGTAAGGCAAAGATGACTGCCCGAAAATTGCATGTCACGATACCAACACCAATCCCAACGTATTTTGCACTTATTCTCCGTTTTTTTAAGCAGTTATACATTATGGAGAAGACCACTAAGTTTGATCCGCTCTTCAGATGCAGTTATTATCCCCTACCATTTCCAAGCTTCTCGGTCGTTTGTAATCATACTATAGACCACCATTAGGAGGAAACATTCAGAATTCACAACTCTGTGAAATTACGGGTCGCTATGGATTCGCCACAAAGAATTATAATTTCAAGCCTGATGATGTTATTTTGGCGGTTTTTCATAGATGTGAACGATTTTGAGACTTTTGTTGGCGTGTGGTTAACTGACCGCTCGGGATGCGAATTCAGTTGACACACGATAAAGGATGAAATGATATAGCGAAACTCCGTCGTTGGAATGATTTATTTTCAGTCAACGTGAAATGTTCGGGAAGTTAGCTGCCATTTCACGGTTCACTATTCGGTTGTGAAGCTAGATGCCAGTTCACGGTTCACAGTTCACGATTCAAAGTATTATAACGCCCGTAGACACCCTTGCAAGTAGCTAACATTTATAGCGTCTCCCTTCCCTCAACGCTATGCCGACGACAAATACATTTCTCTGTTGGGTAACTCGAACATCTCCATCGTGCACTCATTATTACCTTTGCGCCCTATTGGACATTCATTAACTTGAGAAAATGGCCCGCGATGAATAAAAATATCATAATCGATGTTGTGATCATCATCCCCTGTATACCCGGGGTCTATTATGACGGAAATGCCCATCTTCTTGACCCTCGATTTCAGGTCATTTTGAGGCTCCATAGGGATAATTTTAACGTCTGTAATTAATATATGACCGACGAAGGGCCATTTAGTCTGCCATTTCGGTATTTTTATTCATCGCGGCCCATTTTCTCAAGTTAATGAAGGTCCAATAGGGCGCAAAGGTAATAAGAAGTGCGCGATGGAGATGTTCGAGTTACCAACAGGGAAATGTATTTGTCGTCGGCATAGCGTTGAGGGAAGGGAGACGCTATGAATCTTAGCTACCTTGCAAGTGGCTTAGAGCTACCAAACATGGTACACATATACTACGATACAATACCTACATGACTGTACTGTTAGTACCACGATCCACCGCTAGGGGGCGAATAGTGAACTGGCAACCTAATGAGTAACCGGGCTGGTAGACACCCTTGCAAGTGGTTTAGAGTCACCAAACTTGGTACATATATACTAGGAGACAATACCTACATGATGGTACCGTTAGTTCCAGGATCCACCGCTAGTGGGGGGGGAGGGGGGGGGATAATGAGCTGGCATCTTAAATAAGTAACTGGGCTGGTAGACACCCTTGCAAGTGGATTAGAGCCACCAAACTTGGTACACATATACTACGACACAATACATACATGATGGTAGTATCGTTAGTTCCACGATCCACCGCTAGAGGGCGAATAGTGAACTGGCATCTGAACAAGTAACTGGGCTGATAGATACCCTTGCAAGTGGTTTAGAGCCACCAAACTTACTACGAGACAATGCCTAGATGATTGTACCGTTAGTCCCACGATCCACCGCTAGGGGGCGAATAGTGAACTGGCATCTGAACAAGTAACTGGGCTGATAGATACCTTAAATTGCAAGTGGTTTAGAGCCACCAAACTTACTACGAGACAATGCCTAGATGATTGTACCGTTAGTCCCACGATCAATTGCTAGGGGGCGAATAGTGAACTGGCAGCTCAATAAGTAACTGCGCTGGTAGACACCCTTGCAAGTGGTTTAGAGCCACAAAACTTGGTACATATATACCAGGAGACAATACCTACATGATGGCACCATTAACAGTTCCACGATCAATTGCTAGGAGGCGAATAGTGAACTGGCACCTGAATAAGTAACTGGGCTGGTAGACACACTTGCAAGTGATTTAGAGCCACCAAACTTGCTACACATATACTACGAGACAATACCGACATGATGGTATCGGTATTTCCACAATCCATCTCTAGGGGCCGAATAGTGAACTGGCGTCTGCATAAGTAACTAGGCTGGTGGACGCCCTTGCAAGTGGTTTAGAGCCACCAATCTTGGTGCAGTTAACCTAGGAGACAATAGCTGCAAACTTACTCGTAAAGTGTTGAAATAACCCTTTAAGTGTGTCCACAGGGACAACACTTACAGTCCCTGTGGACACACTTAAAGGGTTATTTCAACACTTTACGAGTAAGTTCCAACACTTTAGTTTTAAGCGTATGGTATCATTAGTTCCACGATCTAAATCTCAATAAGTAACTGGGCTGGTAGACACCACAGGGCCGTGGCATGGGTGGGGCGGGGTATTTGTTTAGAGAAGCTCAATTAATCGAAGCACTTCGAGAAGTCCCGAGAAATTTGTCGGCTGAAACCGGGAGGGCAGAAGCCCTGGTGATGTGTCCCGGTTTTCTTCCGATTCTACCTCGATTGAAATGTTCCAGTTTTCTAGATGGATAAGAAATTTACCGATACTCTCGAAGGGTGTCTCCGTCCCAATAAACCGTGTTTCGTTATCATGGATTCGACCGTTTCTTAGCTTCTCAGACGATCAGATTGATGTACGTGTACCATGTGTTGGCATCGCTCATCGAATACACAGGTGGCAGCCCAAAATATAATCCCGACAACGGCAATTAAATGGAATTGTGAGTTTTGTGAGTTCCATGACTCTATATTATTTAGTTCGGCACAATTGTTCTCAAGTTATTTCGCTGTGTACCTATATTTGCTAAGTAACTTCCGAAGGTAGATACCCCGCCCAATGTATCAAATCCGAACACTCCCTCTCTGTTTTTCTCTCTCTCTCCCTCTCTCTATCTGTAGAGTATATTAAGTTTAAACTAGGAAGATATTTTTTTGTCATTTAAAAACTATTACATAGCCACCATTTTTGGGCTGGTAGGTTAGAAAACAAGTTCATTTCTGTAATTTGTAATTCTAAAAAAATGAACATTAGTTTTTATTTTAAGAACAATTGAAAATCATAAGATGTCGCGACTTGCGCTTTCCTAGAAGAGGTTAGCGAAACTACTGACAAGCGGAACTAGAGGTGTGGAATTGGGCCAAACGTCGGCTTGGAACAACAGTTTTTTTCTTTTTGAGAACAAAACTGAAGCAACAATATAGTCACATTATAGTATATATTGCTGATTTCCAGTGTGTCTGGCAAATTAACATAATAACCGGTTTCGAATGAATAGGGGATATTTATTTGTTTATTTATTTACTTAGTGATTTTGATATGAGTTACAGTCGTTGAATGGGTCGGAGCCCATCAAAGTCTACCACCCATCAACAATATATACAAATACATTCAGGAAGATGGAAATGTAAATAAAAACAAATTGTTGAAGGTACATATAGTATACACAAAAGATAGTTAAGATATTATCATATGTAGCTGATAAATAATGAAGATAAGATAAATAATGTTAAAAATACAGATCGTATATACATTCAAGATGATATCATCAGGTGTAGCATGAAAATAAGATAAATAATGTGCTAAGACATACATGTGTAAGATAACAATATCAATAGAAAAAAATTAAGATAAATCTGCAAAATGATATTATCAATGACATCTGAATGACTAGAATGACTCTCTTGAAAGAATTAACACTATAAAGCCATGGAACATCTTATAACAACTAAATAGTCTAACAGCCCACTCTGTTGTAACAATCTATCATGATCAGTGCTGTAATTACCAGTTACGCGTTAGTAGTATGTAGCAAGCAAATTCGCGTAAATTCTCCCCGGATGTAAAAATGACGTCACAATTGAGGGTGTGGCGCCAGCTCTACACTATGGATGCAAGGGAGACAACTCGGGCATTGGGGAGTTATTGGGGAGGTGTGCATTGACAAAAAAAAAAAAAAAGTTCCGGCAAAAAAAAAAAAAAAATGTATTCATGCGCGGTGATGCGGTTTGGCCGCGGTTTTGGCGGTGATTCGGTCTCGGGAAAAAGCTTCCGCGGAGAAAAAGTAGTCCCTAGATAAAATGGTCCGATGGGGTCGAGTGAGGTATCAAAGTGAAAGGTGAAGGGGCATCTAATGGGTTGGGTGTGGGGTTGACATATCGGCCTTCTGCGCATGCGCGGCGGCCGAAGGGTATGAAAATAGCCTTTTTGGAGCTATGGGAGCCCCTAGTTGACCGATGGGGTCGAGTGAGGTATCAAAGTGAAGCATTCATGAAGGGTCATCTGATGGGCTGGGCGCGGGGTTGAACTATCGGCATTCTGCGCATGCGCGGAGGCCCAAGGGTATGGAAATAGACGTTTTGGAGCTAGGGAAGCCCCTAATGGACCAATGGGGTCGAGTGAGGTATCGATGTGAAGCATTCGTGAAGGGGCATCTGATGGGCTGGGTGTGGGGTTGAAATATCGGCATTCTGCGCATGCGCGGTGGCCCAAGGGTATGGAAATAGCGGTTTTGGAGCTAGGGGAGTCCCTAATGGGCCAATGGAGTCGTAGGAGGTATCAAAGTGAAGCATTCGTGAAGGGGCATCTGATGGACTGGGCGTGGGGTTGAAATATCGGCATTCTGCGCATGCGCGGTGACCCAAGGGTATGGAAATAGACGTTTTGGAGCTAGGGGAGCCCCTAATGGTCCAATGGGGTCGAGTGAGGTATCAAAGTGAAGCATTCGTGAAGGGGCATCTGATGGACTGGGTGTGGGGTTGACATATCGGCCTTCTGCGCATGCGCGGTGGCCCAAGGGCATGAAAATAGCCTTTTTGGAGCTAGGGGAGCCCCTAATGGTCCAATGGGATCGAATGAGGTATCAAAGTGAAGCATTCATGAAGGGGCATCTGATGGACTGGGTGTGGGGTTGAATTAGGGTCATTCTGCGCATGCGCGGTGGCCCAAGGGTATGAAAATAGACGTTTTGGCATCTAGGGGAGCCCCTAATGGTCGAATGGGGTCGAGTGAGGTATCAACGTGAAGCCTAGGTGAAGGGGTATTTGATGGCTGGGTGGGTGCATGTAAAATTTTTCCTGAAAAAAAAAAATACGGAACACGGACTTTATCGAAAAACCTGGGAAAATGCCTATATGGGGTATGAGGGGTATATAGGTCGCCGGGCTTAACGGGGCTTGTCTATCAACAGAGTTATCTTCCCCTAGTTCCAGGGTGGGTGTATGTAAAAATTTTCCTGAAAAAATACGGAATACGGACTTTATCCTAAATTACGGGAAAATGCCTATATGGGGTATGGGAGGTATAGGACCATCCTGGGAAACGTACTTCTATACATTTGCGGTAGGGTTGTGAGGTCTCGTTTTACTCGTCTCGTCATTTAGAACATGATAGGAAGTGTCCCCGTGCGAATCGGTGAAATTTTTGAAAAAAGTCACCGAACCCCATATAGTCCCATACTGAGGGTATAGGATCAATGTTTGTCCCCCTGGGAAACGTACTTCTATACATTTGCGGTAGGGTTGTGGGGTCTCGTTTTACTCGTCTCGTCATTTAGAACATGATAGGAAGTGTCCCCGTGCGAATCGGTGAAATTTTGAAAAAGTACGATATAGCCTCATATAGTCCCATACTGAGGGTATAGGATCGATGTTTGTCCCCTGGGAAACGTACTTCTATGCATTTGCGGTAGGTTGTGGGGTCGCGTTTTACTCGTCTCGTCATTTAGAACATGATAGGAAGTGTCCCCGTGCGAATCGGTGAAATTTTTGAAAAAGTACGATATAGCCTCATATAGTCCCATACTGAGGGTATAGGACCGATGTTTGTCCCCCTGGGAAACGTACTTCTATACATTTGCGGTAGGGTTGTGAGGTCTCGTTTTACTCGTCTCGTCATTTAGAACATGATAGGAAGTGTCCCCGTACGAATCGGTGAAATTTTTGAAAAAAGTCACCGAACCCCATATAGTCCCATACTGAGGGTATAGGATCAATGTTTGTCCCCCTGGGAAACGTACTTCTATACATTTGCGGTAGGGTTGTGGGGTCTCGTTTTACTCGTCTCGTCATTTAGAACATGATAGGAAGTGTCCCCGTGCGAATCGGTGAAATTTTTGAAAAAGTACGATATAGCCTCATATAGTCCCATACTGAGGGTATAGGATCGATGTTTGTCCCCCTGGGAAACGTACTTCTATACATTTGCGGTAGGGTTGTGGGGTCTCGTTTTACTCGTCTCGTCATTTAGAACATGATAGGAAGTGTCCCCGTGCGAATCGGTGAAATTTTTGAAAAAAGTCACCGAGCCCCATATAGACCCATACTGGGGTATAGGTTCAATGTTTATCCCCCTGGGAAACGTACTTCTATACATTTGCGGTAGGGTTGTGGGGTCTCGTTTTACTCGTCTCGTCATTTAGAACACGATAGGAAGTGTTGCGGAGCGAATCGGTGAAATTTTTTGAAAAAAGTCATCGAGGCCTGGGTAGGCCCATAGGCCTATACTGCATGGCTATGGGTGTATAGGCCCATACGGGGTGGACATGTTGGAGTCTAGGTGGGCCACTCATGGTCCAATGGGGTCGAGTGAGGTCTTATTTTGAAGCTCTCGTGGAGGAGCACTTGGCTACACTAATGGTTCGTCCGTGTTCAATAGTCTGCGCATGCTCAGTCTGGCCGTAGTATAGAAAACAGGCATTTTGGGTGCTATGTAGGGGTGTGTTTGGGTTAGAGATGAGCTAATCACGGTTCGAATGGGTCGTGTGAGGTGTCAAAGTGAAGCTTGTGTTGGGTAGAGTCAGAATGGTGTGTTTTTGAATGCATGTCGCGTTAATCTGCGCATGCGCAGTTGGTTGTAGTAAGTAAAGTGGCCATTTTGGGGCAGCGAAGGAAGTTATTTGGGGTCGAGATGGGCTAATCACGGTTCGAATGCGTCCTGAAATGTGTCATCTTGTAGTTCTCGGGGTGTACATTCCGATTTGAGGGATGTTCGCGTCATCTGTGACGTCGTCGGTGACGTCATCGGTACGAGTAGTAGCGAAAGTGGACATTTTCGGGCAGTACATGAAGGTATTTGGGGTCGAGATGGGCTATTCACGGTTCGAATGCGTCCTGGAAGGTGTCATCTTGTAGTTCTCAGGGTGTACATTCCGATTTGAGGGATGTTCGCGTCATCTGTGACGTCATCGGTGACGTCATCGGTACGAGTAGTAGCGAAAGTGGCCATTTTCGGGCAGTACATGAAGGTATTTGGGATCGAGATGGGCTATTCACGGTTCGAATGCGTCCTCGAAGGTGTCATCTTGTAGTTCTCGTGGTGTACATTCCGATTTGCGGGATGTTCGCGTCATCTGTGACGTCATCGGTGACGTCATCGGTACGAGTAGTAGCGAAAGTGGACATTTTCTGGCAGTACATGAAGGTATTTGGGGTCGAAATGGGCTATTCACGGTTCGAATGCGTCCTGGAAGGTGTCATCTTGTAGTTCTCGGGGTGTACATTCCGATTTGAGGGGTGTCCGCGTCATCTGTGACGTCATTGATGACGTCATCGGTACGAGTAGTAGTGAAAGTGGACATTTTGTGGGTGCGTGAGGTGAGTTTGGTGTAGAGATGCACCATCCTTAGTCCGAATGCGTCGTGTGAGGTGTCATTTTGTAGCTCTCGGGGTGTACATTCCGAATTGAGGCATGTCCGAAGCATCTGTGACGTCATCGATGACGTCATCAGTAGGGGTATTAGCGAAAGTGAGCCTTTTGGGGCAGTGCAGGAAGGTATTTGGTGTAGAGATGGACCATCCGCGTTGCGAATGCGTCGTGTGGGGTATCATGTTGTAGCTCTCGGAGTATAGACCCTGATTTCAGGGATATTTATAGCATCTGTGACGTCATTGGTGACGTCATTAGTACAAGTTGTAGCGAAAGTGGGCCTTTTTTGGCAGTGAAGGATGTTATTTGGTGTAGAGAAGGACCATCCGCGGTCCAAATGGACCGTGTGATGTGTCATCTTGTAGCAACGCCCACCAACACCATTCTTAATGCTTCAACGCCCTGGTGAAATAGCTCAGAAGCTCTGATATTCCATGGAATTGTCACTAATTCTTCGAAATGCGGTGATGCCCGTCAACGCCCGCCGTTACACCTTAACACTCTAACATAACGCCATGATATAGACCAGAGAGAGAACAACAACAACAACAAGGATGACACATGAGAGAACAACAACAACAAGAAGTTTTTTCATATATTTTATTTTTCCCAATGTTACATCACACCCACGCTGGGGGAGCCGCGTTGGGTATATTTACAATTCAAGAAGATTCTTATCCAATCAGAGGCCACCATTTGCATGTTTCATATTCGTTCCTGTCCGTTAGATGTATTCTTATCCAATCAGAAATTTCCATTTCAGAAAGTGCCATCTGAACCGTTTATTCTAATCATCGTCGGGCAGGCCAGGATACCGTTGAGGCAACATATCCTCAGATAGTTGTTTGCGCATTCTGAGTATCTATCAGTGCATGGGTGAATACTTTCATCCCATGGAGGTGGTGGTCAGTTTATCCACGAAGAACGCAACATTGGTCATTATCTCCACTATCCACTTGGTGTTACAATTCAAGAAGACTTGTCCAATCAGAGGCCACCATTTGCATCTGTCATATTCGTTCCTGTTCGTTAGATGTATTCTTGTCCAATCAGAAGTCTTCATTTCAGAAAGTTCCATCTTCGGCCATGTTCGCTCTGAACCGTTTATTCTAATCACCGTTGGTCAAGCCAGGATACCGTTGAGGCAACATATCCTCAGATAGTTGTTTGCGCATTCTGAGAATCTATCAGTGCCTGGGTGAATACATTCATCCGATGGGTTGGTCGGTCAGCTTGGTAACGAAAAACGTAACATTGGTCACACTCTCCACTGCCCACTTGGTGTTGGGGCGTTGTTGTTGGGCCCATTCCAAGGGATCCACGGTGTCCAGTTTCTCCAGCATCGTCTCTAGCGACACTCGGTTAATGATGGTAAGCGGTTGGTCAAATACCTGGATGTTCCTGCTCGGGTAAAAATATCGGACTTGGACTGTCTCCTTATGCTGCAGCACATAACCAAACGCCAGATTCAATCTGAAGGCCGTAGTTTGGTCGTTGAAGATGGCTTCCACGTAGCTACGTAGACGAGCGAGGTCGGTCAGTCGGAAATTGTAGATATCTTGAATAGGGCGATGACGGTTGAAACATTGCCGTATCATGGACCAATGGCGCCGATAGATGTCACTCACTGGATGGGCGTCCTGTAACAGATCGCTAGGAACATTTATGGGCTCGTCAGAAAATGTTCGATGTTGTCA